>JARJRE010000374.1:0-30566 GCA_030783385.1 Akanthomyces dipterigenus | reverse complement strand
TATTTATACTATCTATATTATTATAAGTACTTCTAATCTAATTATCTCATCATATAAGAATTAGGAGAGCTTATTTACCATTAGAATATTTACGAGAAGACGTAAAATAAGGTTATAGTTGATTTGACGCATATGACAAAAAGAAAATTCGACACCTGCAGGATTCGAACCTGCGCACGCGAACGTAATGCCTTTCTAAACCAGACAGTGTCTCGGAACTAGCAGGGCACCGCCTTAACCACTCGGCCAAAGTGTCAATTGGATATCATCTCACCTGTCTAATATATATTATAGACCCCCTCCGAAGCGCTGTAAGTCAGCCTCCTGCACCCCGAACCATGATTAGCTGCAACTTGAATACGCACAACATCGTCGGGTTCATGCCAGTCTAGGCTCGGAACTGATGCTTACTACGTCTTGGTAGACGTGAAAGCAGCAGACGCGCATCCCCGCACCCTGCAATATTGTGCTTCCGCAGCGGCTCATCGCACCAATGCAGTCCGTCGGGCTGCAGCCACCCGCGCCAGGAGACGACGGTCATTTTCTTTCTCTAAGCCAGACGACACTTTCAAAATTCAGCAGGCTGCAGAGTGGTATCGCTGCAGTTGTGAATTCTTGCCACATTAAACTTTCTTCACGGGCTCTAAGCTCCGTCATTCTAGGCTTGACAGATCGATGAACGAGGACGATCGATGATGCTAGTGGTGTGCTACAGCCTACAGCATGTCGGTCTAGCTTACAAAGCTCTTTTCAATGCTCGTAGACATGGAAAAAGGAGCTTTCGTATTGCTGGCCCATCAGTCGACGTGCAAAAGTTCCGCCTACCAATGCCTACTGTCTTGCTGTCGCAAACGCCCACGGGACAGCCGGTTAGGTGCAAGATACGATGCTAGCCGGCTGGAGCCCTGAGGCTAGTCGTGGCCGCTACGCCCAGCTAGACAGGTGGTATCGGAGAGATTGCACCTCTATAGGCTACGCCGGGCGACCCCACGCTGGAACTCCCAGGGTTGCTTCATGGAGCGGCGTCACCTCGCCTTGGAAAGCTTCAGAGGACAGCTGTTGCAACAAAGGCGGAGATGACAGAGGATCTTTTGTCCATCTTACGAATCAGTGGGGGCAAAACTAGAAAGTGATATCTTTTGGCCCCCCTCTTCATCTAATTAGTGGGCGAATTCTCACGACAGCAGAGTGGATTCGGATCAGCATGCCATGGACACTATCCGCATTGTTGCCAGACTTCCGTGACGCTTGTCTAGGTAGGGACGGCACCAAGAGCCCCATTGCCGACCGCCGCGTCACTGCTGGAAAGGTGGATTATGATTGCGCACTTCACCCGTTTCCAGGGCCATGGCCGGCCCCCGTCACTGGGGCCCTTCGGTCCTGTGTATATGTAGAGAGCCTCCCGCCCCGGACACTTGGGAAGGAGCTTCCGTCTCCATGAAGCATCAGCTTTTCCCTCATTCATAATCATCGCGACGATGAAGAGCCAATTGCTTCTCAGCAGCCTCCTCGGCCTGGCTGGTCTCGTCAGCGCCGGACGCAGCAGCAACTCTGGCGATGCCTTTTTGAGACGGCACATGCCGGAATTCTCGGCGCAGCACCTGAGCCGTCGCGCGACTGCGGCCGCCGAGCCCAAGAATCAAACCGGGGAGATTCTGCCGCCGCGCTTCCGCAACAATGGCACCGAGAGTACGTGACTGCCAAGACGAGGATCGCCATGGGTGGCGCTCCGCCCGTGATGACGGGTCCCGGCACGATAACGGATTGCTAACCCGGGCTTGGCAGAATTCTATGTTGACGGCAAGAAGCTGCCCTTGATCAATTGGGACGTCGGCGAGTCCTACGCTGGTAACCTCCCGATCACGGACAGGAAGAATGAGACGAGCGAGCTCTTCTTCTGGTTCTTCCCGACCGCGACCAAGGAGTTTGTGGAGAAGAAGGAGATTGTCATCTGGCTCAACGGCGGTGTATGTAGACTCGGTCGGATCACAAGACGTGTGCAGTGGGCTAACGAATTGACAATAGCCCGGATGCTCCTCGCTGATTGGATTCCTCGAGGAAAACGGTCCCATTGCTTGGGGCGAGGGCATGGAAAAGCCCAAGCGCAACCCCTTCAGCTTCCATCTGCTGTCCAACATTGTGTGGCTCGAGCAGCCCGTCGGCGTCGGCTTCACCAAGGGCAACGAGACCATTTATAACGAGGACGATATTGCCAAGCAGTTTATCGGCTTTTGGAAGAACTTTGTCAAGACATTTGCCCTGGAGGGATGGAAGGTGTACATTGCCGGCGAGTCATACGCTGGCATGTACGGGCCGTATCTTGCCAAGCACATGCTCGACCAGGAGGACAAGAAGTACTACGACATGAGCGGCCTGCTCGTCTACGACGGCATCTCGTGGGGCGACACGCTGCAGTCGTCGCCCGTGGCCTTTCCGTACCTGGACCAGCACTACAGCCTGATGCCCGTCGACCAGTCCGCCTTTGCGAAGCTGCGCGACCTCGACAAGTCGTGCGGCTTTGCCGACTTTCGCGACGAGTACTTTGTGTACCCGCCCAAGGGACTGATCCCTAATCCGCTCCCCCATGCCAAGACGCACCCGAACGGCAGCTACGATGACCGAGATTGCGCGCGGATCTTTGATCTCATCTACATTGAAGCGCTGAAGAAGAACCCGTGCTTCAACATTTACAATATTGTGGACCGCTGCCCGCAGCGCAGCGATCCCCTGTCCGGCAAGGACTCGTGGTTTAACCGTCGCGATGTGTAGTCGGCCATTCACGTCAAGCCCCATGTCAAATGGGCGCAGTGCAAGCAAGTGTTCCCTGATGGGGTCGACGACCAGTCGGAGCCTGCCGGCGTGTATGCCCTCCCGCAGGTCATTGAGCAAACCAAGAATGTCATTATTGCCGAGGGCACGAGCGACTACCTCTTGTCGCTCAACGGCATCCTTTTGGGTATCCAGAACATGACCTGGGGAGGCCAGCTCGGCTTTCAGCAGGCGCCAAGCGATCCTTTCTACGTTCCTGCCTACGGCTTCGACCCCGAGCAGCTGTTCAGCGACGGAGGTGACCCCAACTTTTACGCCAACGAGCTCCCGGCCGGGTACGGCGTCATGGGAACCACGCACCATGAGCGCGGCCTTTCCTTTGTGGTGTCCCAGCTTGCGGGACACGAAGGGCCCGAGTACACCCCTTCGGCCTCGTTCCGTATTCTGGAGAAGCTCCTCGGCCGCATCGATAGCTTGAGCCAGGTGTCTGCGTTTACGCTGCCCCAGATCAGCAACATTATCCAGCCCAAGGGCGAGCTAGGCAACGGCACCGTCAAGATTCCTTGCTGGACCAGAGATTGCTGAGTAGGTGTGGCTTCATGAATCCAACGATGCATGATGAAGCAGTACATGGGTATATGAATAGAGCAATTATTTACTACCGAACATGAATTACTTGTCCATGACTTTTCAGGCTAAAGGTCTCAGTTTGCTGCGTGAGGAGTGTGATGTTGATGGAGCCGACCTGCTGCCGACCGAGCGTTCGAAAGACTGGAGAGTATCTTTCAAAAACCGGTATAATTTTAATAATGCAGACTCTGCGCGCGATGGATCGCGCCTCTTGGGATGAGGTGTGTAGCATGCAGCCAAATGGGTGCACACCTGACAGGAGCCAGAAGCCTCGTGTCACAGTCAAATGCTCCAGCCGTGCAGCCACCGGCCCGGGCCACCACTTTGACGGAAGCTAGAGGAAAGTGGTTGCATGTTGCGTACCTCGTGATTTTAGGTTTCCCGTCTTTTGCGCTTTGCAGTTTCTGACGTCGGTTTTTGCCCTTTTCCAGGCTGGATGTGTATTATGTCTTGGCCACGTTAGCAGACGCCCCCTCTTTTTTCTGCAGGGAGGCCAGAGCCTTGTGGTATGTTTTTATGGGAAGCATTGTGGAATTGAAGCCTTGATTGTTGGATGTGTAGCTTTGGCAGCATCAGGCGATAACTTGCGGGAAGCGGTGCCGTGGTGGGCAGATGGGGAACGCCGAGACGGGGCGGGGAGAGTGCAAGAAAGAAACTGGCGGCATAAAATACTGTCCTGTGCAACATGCATGCGCCGGCAGATTTGGCAGAGAGAATTTGTGCTCAGCAGAGGAAGGATGGGATAGATGATGATTATTGCGCCGCCGATGATGATGCTGCCAGTACGGATGATGACTGGCTAGCAGGGATCATAACAAGGCGATGCCAGTGGAGCCTGCTATATTCGTAGGCGAATAAATGTACCTCGTGGGTGCGTTGCTGGCGTAAAAGGTACTTGCCTGGAGGGGCCGAGAGGACGCGTAGCTGGCGCTGCTGCACCCAAGTGGGGGTGGCGTTTTAGGTGCGTCGGCCACTGATATGAGTGTTCTCCGTTCAATGTAGGTGACTGAGACCACTGTACTCGGGATATCAACAGCTGTGTCTGGCACTATCAAAGTCACACTGGCAAGACGAAGGAAAAAAAAAATGCCACTTTAAAAGCCACCAAGACCGCTGTAGCTGCCCCTGCTTAGCTGCGCCCATATCAAGGCCCCTCCCCATTGTTTACCTCCCCCCCACTAGCGGGCCCCGTTGGTTACTGCGGCATCCAGCGCCTCGACCTTTAGATCCAAGCTCAATTTACAGTTGCTTGCCATGCGACCGGCAAGCTCTCGTCGCATCGCCGCATCACCTGGCGTATGGACGCTGCGGGCTGCGTCTTTGCTCTCCCTCCTTTGCCGCCGAAATCTTCCTCCTCTCACCTAGGACTCTCGTTACGTGTTTTTTATTCGCACATATTTCCGTTTGCATCAACTCGATACCTTGACTCAATCCTCCTGTTAGGCCGAATTGTACCTTATACCTATATGCATACATACCCACCTAGCTACATGCGCCTGCGTTTGTAAATAGCTGCAACCATCAACCCTCGACCCAGTGCTCACCGCCCGGCACTCTCCGTATTGTGGCCCGAGCCTCCTTTTACCTATATACCCAAGCAGAGACCCCCTCCTGTGTGGTCTAATTTGGCAGGTTCGCTTCTGGCGGTGCAACAAAGAGGCTCCTCTGCCACCCTCGAGTCTTCCCTGGCCATGTTGAGGTAGCACAGCGTATGCTCTCTGCTCGCGGGATACACAAGCATGCGGCTTTCCCCTCGTCAAAGTACGCCCTCTACCGTCTCATGTCGCTTCTCTGAGCATCGCTGCTGGTTCAAGCGCATTGTTTTTCGCCGCCGCCATTATGCTAACACCGTCACCTCGTTCAGGGAACAATGTCGTCTGAATCGTCCCCGAGCGAAATCGGGCGGCCTCCTCCCACAACGCCGCGCAAACCTCGCAATCGAATATCGCCCGAGACACCGCAAGCAAAGATCAGAGGCAGCCCTGGAGATGCGCCCTATTCCGCTCCTGCCGCCACCCAGGGGGCCAGGCGCAGCGACTCCAAGAAGAATGAGCCAACTCTCTTGTCCGACTTCTTTGCCGGAAAGCAGACGGCTGCCCGCGTCGCCGCAGCCCGAAAGCGACGCCAGAGCATCGACGCCGTCAAGGCGGAGATGCGTACCAACATGCGCCAAGAAATGAGGCAGAACTCTGTCCGCAAGCTGCAGCAGCCCGGCGGCGTCCGGGAACGGGTGCAGGTGTGGCAGCGCAATTACGGCCAGACCATGGCCACTTCCAACCCGGATTATGCAGCCACGGAGCCCAGCGACGTGGCCTTTGACGGCGAGGAGATTGAGAGTGTAACAGAAGAGGACCGCATGCGGATAAAGATGCGCCTGAGATCGAATCCACCGCCGCCCAAATTTGTGCCTAATGCTCCAAAAACCGATGATAATGCCGAATCTTCTATCAAAGACGACGTCACAGAAGACGACGCTAGATCGATTTCACCGCCTAAGAAGCGTGTAGTGAGCGACTCGAACTGGATGCGCCGAAACGCCAAAAAATCTCCTGCGCAAAAGCTGTCGCCTTCACATCCCAAGGAGACGACTCCACAAAATGCGAAAGCTTTTGTCTTGCACCCTACTCCGAATCCTCCCGTTTCCAGCAAAATCAAAGCATGGGCTGCCAAAATCGAGGTATCTGACGAATATGAATCGGGCTCCCAGGTGGGCAGCGCCGCTAGCCGCTCGACAGCGCGATTAAAACCTAAATACAAGCAGTATGGCGACGACGGAATTCGTGTGACCGGTTCAAACGACTCTGTCGTCCGAGACGATGGCATCCGCGTCCGTCCCACCACTACTGGCTCTGACGTTTCCTTCCCTGGACAAACCTATCGCCCACCGGCCAGTCGGCGAAGCAAGAGTATCGCAGGCTCATCACGATCAGCACTGAGCGCCGAACCAAGTGATGTTTCGTCACCGTCCTCAGAGGGCACCAAGAAACCTGTCCGTCGCCGCAGCAAAAGTATGTCGGCGGAGAAGAATGAGCAGATCAATGGCACACCGACCAAGACGAAATCGAGGCGAGGAGACGTCAGTAAAAAGACCGCTTCCAAGTCCTATCTATCTACGACTACGGCTGAAACGGATCTATCTTCACGCCTTGGCGATGAAGTCTCAAATCTTAGCAGCTCCCTGCATCTTGAGTCTGACCTCGACTCGAAGCTGACGTCCAAGACCCTGGCCGATATCCCCGGCGACATCCCATTTGGTCACTCTGCCTTTAGTGAGCTGGATCTCTCTGGCAGATACCGACCGAAAAAGCTCAATGTTGACCGCAAGTCAAGCTTCAAGGGAGTTCCCAATGTCTTCAAGAAGGTTGTGGAGGAAGGAAAGAAGATGATGAAGGACATGAATGAGCCGCCTCGTCCGCAAGGTCCAAACAAGCCACCGAGCATTGAAAAGTGGCTCAACACAACAGTCGATCCCTTCCTAGAGACCCCCAAAGAAGTACCGGCACCCACTATCAAGAAGCAACGCTCGGCCGAAGAATCTGTGGCCACCCAGAACTCTGGCGACTCCAAAACCTCCGTGCCTTCCAAAAAGACAGAAGCTCCTTCCATATCATCTGCTATGCCTAGCCCCAAGGATTTGGCTAGCATGGTCGAGGCCTCCGAAAAGCATATTCGAACCGAAACTCTCCAAAGACGGCGGGCTCATACCTTGGGAACGCAAAGGCATCACCCGCAGAAACATGCTGCATCTGAACAAACATCAGATGTATCGACAGCTATTACAGATGAAACGGCAACAGAAGTCGCTGAGGAAAAGAAGGAGCCTAAAGAGCAGGAAAAGGACGCGCACACAAAGGAAAGCAGCCCAGCGGAGCTTAAGAGAACCCGGGCAAAACGTGCCACTTCCTCGCCTCTCAAAAACAAGAAAGACTTCCTCGGCATGTTTAAGAATGCTTTTTCGGGAGAATCTGCAGCGTTTGCTGGGCCTCCAAAGGCATATAGGACCGAGGAGCCGCGACGACACGAACTGTACGACCAGGACTACACCGACGACTACACCGACGGATCGGCTTTGTCTAGTAGAGACACCGAGTCACAGCTTACAGAGTCTACTGCTAATGACTACAATGCCAACCCCCCAAAAATGGCCGCCCCTCGACATCCTCCTCCTACCAAAGGAACTCACGAGTTGTCAACAATCATGTCTGATGATGGCTCTAGTGCCGTAAGCTCAGCGCTCACTGGCTCCGATGCTACATCCCGAGTCACACAGTCTACTGCTTCAGAGTCAACCATCATATCCAAGTCCAGCCAGGCATCTCTCAAGAAACAACATGGCTTGGCTAAAAGACGAGTTACCAGCCATTCCGATCTGATGTCGGTTCTGTCGCTTCCGGACCAAGCTTCTGTTCCTCAGGGCATGAAGAACCGATCCCGACCTAGTCTCCGTCGAAAGCAGGGCGTCCCGGCCGGTTTCTCTGAATATGAACTGTTGCAGGAATTCGAAGACGACGAGAATCTTTACAACCGGGAGCTCAAGACTTTGGTTGATGGTGTCATTCCCGTTCTTCTGAGCGACGTTGTGAACAACAGCGACGCAACGACTCTTTTTTCTACCGGCGGTGGCACCCAGGCTGACGCGATCTCCAAGGCTGTTGTTGGTATGGGTGTTGCGCTTGAGAAGTTGAGGCATGCTCATAAAAAGGCACCTCTTCAAGATATTCGTCGCCTGGCCCACTGGGCCCACGCGGTCGTGCCCATGTACAACAGCTACCTTGGTGCATGGAGACTTGGCTTTCAAGATTTGGTCGTGAATCTCGCCCCAGCTGCGGGAAAGCCCGAGGACGAAGACTCATTGCTGGACGCACTACCAAGGAACGAGCATGGCGATATCATCAATGAGAATGGAGAGAGTGTGGCCGTCGGCTACCTGCTGAAGCGGCCATTGGTTCGCATCAAACACATGACAAAGCTCATCAAGTGCATCGATAGCATCGTTGGCAGCCAGGATACGAGCCAGCTCTTGCGTGATTTTGAGAATCTCCAAGAGAAATCCCGACGCCGCCACCGTGAAGAGACGGCGCGAATCGAAGACGAAGATGCCATCAATACTGACGTCACAAGATGCCGAGACGTCAGAACCTTGGGAGCTGTCACGCCTGCAGCCATTGATCCCAACTTGCAGGTCAATGCCAAAGATACATTTGCGTTGTCTTTTACTCACTCCAATGGGCAGCGCTTGGAGTGCCGGGTTGAGCTTGTCTACCGTGACAATCCACTTCAGCCAAATCAGTTGGGAGATTTGCTCATCCGCGAACCTGGAGATGGCAAGCAAGGCCGAAAATCATATCTCCTGTTCCCCCCAATGCAAATGGAACTTTGCTCTGCCAGAACTGGCGAGGGCCACTTTGACATGGTTCTTATGCTCCGAGGTGCTTACAGGAATCGCCCGTGGCACGAGCTATTGTCATTAACTGCGGATGACGAGGACCAAATTCTTGACTGGCTCGATCTTCTCCCCTTGCATCCCATTCCTCCACGAGAGCCAGAACCAAGTGTCGTCGGGGATTACGAGCCAGACAATTTGCGCGACGTGCCTGTCGGTGTGGCTAGACCGACCGCGTCGCGCGTCCCCGAAACCCCGAAACCCGCCGCTCCGGCCGCGAGACCACAATCGCCTCTTGTCCAGACACCCAAGGACCGTCTAACGCCCACAAAACAGAAGCATGATGCTGGTAGCGACGAGGCAGTCACTCTTCCACCGCCGCAAAGCCATCATGACAAAACACCGACTCCGCCAACATACAATGTTGTGACCTGGGATGACGGTAAACACCAAGAAGAGGAGAATCTGCTCCCACAGCCTCTCAAGATCAAGAAGGCCTCCCCTCCGAGGACCTCGCGGCAAGATGGAGCTCCTCCACCCCCAGCCCACCGCACTCTCCCACCCACGCCAGAGGACCATGAGAAGGATCCCAACCTGCTTGCACCACCAGAGCCTACTGATCGGGTGAAGCGGCGTAAGTCTTCACCGCTTAAACATGAATACCTACCCTCGGATGCCTCTTCTGGTGGATCGACCAGTCCCAGCCCCGAGCACTCTGACGAGGACTTCTCAGACGATGATATCGATAGTATGGACATACCAGAGACTGAGATTGGTGTGAGCATCGCCAAGGAGGCACAAAAGACCCCGCCTGCACCACCAAACATTGAGAGCATACTCTCCCAGTCAGACTGCAGCGTTACGCCCTCCAACTCTGCCTCGCAAGCCTGCGGGGTTTATCCGCCACGAAGCACTGCTGATCAGCAGGAGAATACTACCCGGTACATGGCATCACTCTCAAGATGGTCTGATAGGGGAGCGTGGAAGGATCTAAGCCAGCACCCCTGTGCTATTGTAGTCTCTGCTGGCTTGGTTGAAGCCTATGCCTTCCGCACTGGTAACAGTCAGAGCAAATCCATCAGATTGGATGAGCAGCCGCTGATAGCTCTTGATCTAACACCGCTTGTGCTCATCAGGCAAAGCACGGCTTTGGATCTGGAAGTCAGATCCTCTGTTCAAATGCACTCGCGTCTTTACGAGACGTACAATGGTGGTAACTTCCGCTTCCGATGCCACAGCGCCCCCGAGTGCTTTGCGCTGTACATGGCTGTCCACCAAGCGCGTCTCAGCAATCAAAAATTCATCCAACTGGAGAATGAGGCGCGCTTCAGAGGATTCGGGGAAAAGCACGAGGCCGAGGCAGATGATCGAGCCGGACGTCGTCGAAGCTGGTTTGGCCGTAAGAACAGCTATCGCAGCTCGCCGAGAGGCGCTCGCTCGCAGGACGGCGAGAGCGCCGCACACTCGTCAACACCTTCTGCAACCAGCTTCCTCAAACGTCTCACCCAATCCGGAAATACTGCCTTTAATCTCGAGCATTCTTCCATCGACCGGCAGAGTCGCGGCGGCAGCGGGCAAAACAGCCTGTACACATCTGGCTCTTCTTCGGTGAGTGGCGGCGCCTCGCCGCGCTCACCATCTGTCAGCACTGGCACCGCGACCGGACAGCGCGGCCCGATGGACGCTGAAAACATTCGAGTGCGGCTGCACCTTCTCGTCACAGCTACGAAATGGGAAGACTGCGGTAACTGCATCCTCAAGATTCGCAGACCGCCTCCTGGTTGGCACCAAGCTCTCCTTGCCGATCATGGACTCGAAAAGCGCATCACTGTCCAATCGCAAACCAAAAAGGACGGCGAGGAGCCCAAGGTGCTGCTGGATGCGGTTCTGGGAAGTGGCTGCTTCTCTGCCATGGGAAGCCGGGGCATCGTCTGCGGCATCTGGGAAGAGGTTCAGGGGGCCGACGGCGTTGTGGGCATGGTTCCTGCGAAGAACAACCCCGGCGGCAAGATTAAAAAGTATTGTTTCCAGCTGTCTACGGCTGCGGAAGCGAACTGGGTGCTGCGAATGGTGCACCAAGAAGTCCTGCGCGTGTGATGGCGGCACGACTTATTTCCTACCTGTTGGTGGTTTTTTTGCTTATCTTTTGTTAACCTGCGATATGATATCCCCGTACATATTTCTTCGTTTCCTTGTCTCCGTTGCGTTTTATTTGTTGTCAAAGCGATGATGTGGCCGGATCCATGTCCGGTCTGTTGTTTATATAGATGTGGTCATCTGGGGAGTATATTCAGACACTACTGCGTCTTTTGGATTTACGCGTGTACAGAAAGTAATTGGAAAGGGAGGTGGTGGTGACCGCTGGTTGTGTATATTGTAGAGGGGGAATGGCTCCTGACGATGGAGATGTATATTGAGGGAATGAGTCTTTAATACAAGCTGATGTCGTTTTAATTCAGACCATTTTGCAAGCTCCATGTGAGTAACACTGCGTTTAATACTTCGCGAGGAAGTAATGCAATAGCGTATCTCTTTTTCGTTTTGTATTCTTTGCGGTAGACGTCAATAATCCATCTCGACAAGTCGTGAACTGAGCATCATGTATTGAACATTCGCCAATGACCCCCGCGCCCCCACCCCCACCATTCATCCCACCTCTCTCTCTCCCCTCGTCGCATCTCTTCCAGCTACTCACCTTCACCTCCCTACCTCATGGAAGAAAGAAAAAGTTGGGGAAAAAAAAGAACACCATTCAAGCAAGCCCATCAACCTAGAAGAAAGCCTTTCCCCCGATATCTTCGTCTTTTGAACACCATGACCCCCCCACTACCGCTCGAGCTCGCCGTCTTCTCCCCCGCCGACGCCCTCGCCGCGCAGACCCTCGGCGCCGCGCGCATCGAGCTCAACGCGCCGGGCAGCTACCCCGCGGGCGGCCTCACGCCGCCGCTGTCACCCGTCCTCGTCGCGCTCTCGCCGCAGCTGCGCATCCCCGTGCGCGTCATGATTCGCCCCCGGGGGCCACCTCCTCTGCTCCCCGACTTCATCTACACGGCTGCCGAGCTCGACGCGATGCGGACGAGCATCACCGCCATCAAAGCCTCGGGGGTCATGGACGTAGCTCGCGGCGACGGCTTCGTCTTTGGCATTCTCCGGAGAGACGCCAGCAACGCGACGACGCTGGAGATTGACGAGGACACGTGTCGAGAGCTGGTCGAGCTCGCGAGGCCGGTGCCTTGCGTCTTTCACCGCGCGTTTGACCCGCTGCAGGACTGGGAGAGGGGCGTGGATGCGCTCGTGCGGTGCGGCTTTCAGGGCTTGTTGACGGCTGGAGGGGCGGGCGGAGGAGGGTGTGTTGATAACTTGGAGAGGCTGGAGAGGATATGTGTGCGGGCGGGGGGGAAGATCGAGGTGGTGGCGGGCGGCGGCGTGCGGCATCACAATGTAGCGGCGCTGACGGCCTCGCCGACGCTGCGCAGGGTGGATGGAGAGCCACAGGGGATATGGGTGCACTCGGCGGCGCTCAAGGGTGATGGATCGGGGTTAGACGAGGAGGAGGTGCAGAGGTTGCTGGCGGAGCTGGCAAAGTAAGGAAAAAGAACCAAAAGGTGTATATATGGAACAAAATCACATAGGCATGAGATTCACATCGGAGGCGTGATTAAAGTAGATGTCATTGCATCAATATCAAACAATCTATTACTCCAAACAATTCATGTACGCCCCTCGACCCCACTTGATACACCCAAGTATTATTTTTTCGTGAATATGTACAATTGAATAAAATCTCGACAAGCACCAAACACATTCTTCTCTCATTTCATTTATATATACCATCCCTACGGGCTGGGGTGAGGGACGACGCAAGCAGGGCTGCTGTTGCCAGCAGGGACCGTGGCAGTCGACGAACCCGTGGGTTTGACAGTGCTGGTGCTATTGCCACCAGGGTTGCCAGGACGGGGAGGGGTGCCAGGCTGGTGGCGGGCCAGACCCAGGCAGGTGGCAATCTTGTAAAAGACGTCGACGTTGCCGTATGTGCCCCCAAAGATGTCCTGGCAGGGGCCCCAGGCGTAAACGGGGACATCAGTCAGCGAGTGCACGCCGACAGCCTCGTCAGTGTGGAAGGTGCCGTTGACGACGAAGCCGTCGGGACTATCGCTGGGGTTGGCGTAGTACTCGTCACCAATCTTGATGGTTGGGTTACGGGGACCCTTCTTATGGACGCTAAAGTTCTCGCGGATGTCGGGGTGCGCGGCAACACCACCAGCAATGGCGTAACGAGGCTCCCAGTTGGTGGGAAAGTTGGCGCCGGTGCCGTAGGTGAGGCCATCGGCCTTGTGGTACTGGGAAAGACCAGACTTTTCGTAAGTGCCAATGGCGCGGCGCTTGCCGCGCTGGTCAGGCGCCTCCTTCAGGTACTTGGTATCGGCAGAACCGTAGACACTATAATGGGTTAGAATTTGATATTGGTTAGTCGCATGGGTCAACTTACTCAAAGCCATGACCGTGGTCAGCGGAAACGAGGACAAGAGTCTCGTCCCGGATGCCGAGTTCCTCGAGCTTCTTGATGGTGGCGCTGATGGCATCGTCCATCTCGAGAAGCTCACCCAGGGCACGGTCGTAATCGAGAGTGTGCATCTGCTTGTCAATGGAAGCACCCTCCGACATGAGGAAGAAGCCCTTCTCCTTGCCGCGTGTGGCGAGAATCTCGATGGCTTTGACGGACATCTCCTTGAGGCCCGGAATGTCAGTGGCAGAGCTGTTCTTGCCAAGCGGGTCGTTGGTGAGCTTCTTGATGTTGTCCTTGTACACGTTACGGTCGAGCCAGACGGGAAGGGTGCTCTGGCAAAAGACGCCGAGAGCGCGCTTGCTATTGTCGGCAGCCTGGAGAGCAGTGTTGTTGAGGCTGACCGAGTAGCCCTTCTTGGCAAACTCCTTGTAGTAGTCCTTGCCCTGGTAGGAGCCCTTGCCGGGGTAGAACTGCTCAGCACCGCCGCCAAAGAAGACATCGGGGCCGTTGTTGGCGGTCCAGGTCCAGTTGGTAACACCGTTGAGGGCCTGGTCAATGAGAGCACCGTACTCGGCACGCTTGCGGGTGTGGCCGGTGAGGGCAATGGGAGTAGCATCAGCAAGGAAAGCGGTAGAAACAGCACCCCAGGCACCACCCTGAGAATATTAGTATGGCAGTAACGGGAAACAGCGGGAAGAAGCTTACCCAGACACGCTGGAAGATCTCGACAATGGTCTCAACCTTAGGGTCGTCAAAGGCATCGGGAGAAGAGTCGGCGTGGACACTGGGACCGTTAGCCATGTACATCTTGACGTGTGGGAAGCAAACTTACCCCATGGCGTTGACGGTGCTCTTGTGACCGCTGTAGAGAGCAGAGGCCGAGTTGGCAGAGTCGGTAATGTAGGAATCGAGAGAGTGGGTCATCTGGTGACCAAGAACTGGGAACTGGTCCATCTTGAGAACGGACTGGTACTTTCCGTTGATGCTCTTGTGTCCCAGCAGACGGGCAGCGGTGATCTGAGGCACATGTTAACTCTGCGTCGTTGCGCCTGGGCTGCTACTACCGTACCATGTTGGTGGTCATGCCGTCACCAATGAAGAAGATGACGTTCTTGGCCTTGCGCTCCTTGGAGATGTCGCGGACAACCCAGTTGGCGGTGGTCTTGCTGCCATTGTAGTAGTCGAGGGTGACCTTGTAGTTGCCAGGCTCGTAGAGGGCAATGCTGCGGTAGGCCTTGGCGGCGACGTTGACGATGGAGGGGGTCTTGGCGTCTTCAGCGTAGAGGTCCTCGTACCACTTGAACTTCCACTTCTCGAGCTGAGGCTCAGCAATCTTGAAGGCCTGAGCAAAGTCCTTGGGCTGCCCGCCCTCCTTGGTGATGGTGACCTTGAACTTTTCGTCGGGCTTGCCGTCGTGGGCAGCCTCGGAGCCGTTGACGGGGGCGTGGACCTCGACGCGGAGATCAAACAGCTGGCCGGGGAGGAAGTCGCTCTGATCGGGAGGCAGGACGCAGCCGAGATCAGGGCAGCCTCCGAGACGCTGGTAGGTCTGGGCAGAGACCTGGGTGATGGCGGCGGCTGCGACAAGGGCCGCGGCCGTGTTGAGCTTGGCAAGCATGATAAAGGAAGCTCTCAATTGATCAAGTAGAGAGATGTGAATTGGCTCCTCTCAGTCAAGGCCTCGACCAAAAGTGACAAAGCTCAAGAAACAGAGTTTCGAAAGCAGAGGAGAGACGCAGCTTATATGTGTGGCAGGGCTGTCGCGTCGGCGATGACGACGAACCTCGTCGCAGGCCCTGAGCCGGATGTCGTACGGAGCTAACGAGCATTAGAGCTAGCACGGCTACCTAGCTAGGGATAAAAAAGCCATCAGAAGTCGGTTACTGGAGGCTCGGTGTAGCAAGGATCAGCACGTTGACAGGTGTAGGACTTTGAAGCGTCTTGGCCGGTGGGCGCCGTCCCAAATAGCGTCATTCTCCGATAGGCCGAGTGCTGAACGTGGGGCGAGAACCAAATCTTGCTGCAATTTAGCTGTCCCACGCTCTCGTTGCATTGATTGTGTTGCGTGCTGGAGATGGAATCCAGGTGGTGGCCTGCCGGGATATGCAAAACAGCTCAGCTCGCCAGCCCTTTCACCATCACGGAAGCCTACCACGTGTGTGCGCCACGGCCCCGTTTGACCGACGTTGCTAGTTCGGCATGATATCTGGGGGAGTGGAGATGGAGAATGAATCCAGAATTGCTGAAAGAGAAGAGAGGCCTTTTGTTTGCATTGCGGCTGGACGTGGTGATGTGGGAAGAAGAAGTGGGTGTGATGGCACTGATGGGCGGGCCGGGCTAGAACAGGATGATAGGTACATATTACAGTGGTTGGCAAGACCTGCAAGACCTGCAGCGGGCAGATTACAGGGCCTTTTGGCTTATTAGCCTTTACCATAAGGTTATTCTCAACACTGGCCTTAGCGGCCTCCACAGCGGCCCTTGGCGTTGTCTTTGCTGAAGCGATCCCCGCCTCGTGCGCCAAAGCTGCATCGTCATTGGCGCGCGATACAAGCGATTCATGATGGGTTCGTGGGAAGTAGTTCTGGCTCTGCAGCCGTCCTCTTCTCTCCCGTGTTCAATATTGGTTTATCAGTGGCACCAAAGACTTTTTGGAAATGGAGCACACACTCACTAGACCGGCTACAGGTACATTCGCACGTGCAGAGGCCAATCTAGACGACTCAAACAAAACGTGGCAAACACGACAGCGTTTTGGCATCGAATGGAGGGGAGAATATGTTATCGACAAAGTTCAGCTATCGGCTACTGTGCTAGTCATGCTACCAGTACACGAGAGAAAGACCACCAGTAGCATACCAGCACTGCCGCAGTGAGTGACAGGGCTACTGCATTGAATGGCGTTATCCACAGCACCCTGTCTTTTTTGTGTCGCTAGTCTGTCCGTTTTGGCGACCGAGCTGATGTAAAATTTCCAGTCTTCGTCGAGTTTCCGACGGCTCCCCTGGAGTAGAAGCCGCGGTCGCCCGCGACCCCGTCGCTTGACCGGCCGTTCACTGACAGGAAAGAAGTGACTGCTTTTACATAGCAAGCGAGGTGTTTGCTTAAGAAACATGCGACAAATAGGGACAGGCTTACCAGACAAAAATGTGACGGCCCAGAGTTGGCGCCGTCAAGATCAGCGCGCGTGCTTCAACCAACGCAAGGATGCAATGCCGTCCATGCCATCAATGTAACGCTGGAAACTCGGATGCGCCCGGGTCAGAGTCTCAGCTAGTCGCGCATCCGGGGAATAGGTTCCGGCAAAGTTTCTGCAAAAATCTAGGCCGCGATAGTATTATCTATCGACCACCGACCTTGCACCCACGTGTTACAGACGTCCAGTGATGGATCCTGATACTGGCGACTAACAGGCATGAACTGACATGCAACTTGTCCGGTAGCTGGTCTTCGTAGCTCTCATCTCATTATTCCAAATGTATGTAGTGCCTCTCTATGTTCAGTCTTCCATGTGCTCCAATGGCACCGCGTCATGTCCCTTCGATGTGCGCACGCAGCCTCAACGCGGATGGCCTTTTTCTACTTGGATCTTGTGCGAAAGAAGCCAGAGAATAGTGGAATCACAAACCGTTAATCGTAAACGTCTTCAACTTTAGCCTCTGTTCTGCCCAGACCATGCGTTGCAGTCCCCCACGCATGAGCAAGCACGCCAAATACAGCACAGTTCCAGTGCGCACACCTGGTCGTTTACTTCTACGTGATCTTCTTAGCGCGTCAACCTTGTTTTGTATTTCATTGTACCTGCACGAGAGTTTTCAGCAGAAAACGGCTTACTCACTCCTTTTGTGACTTGTGGTGTTGTGGTCATGGAATGGGCAGCAAGCAAGGTAGAATTGAGACCGAAACACACGTGAAAGACTCGGCGGGTTGTAATCAGCATACCAGGCTGAAAAGACTGCAATAACTATAATTGAAGGATCTAAACATTTTAAATGGGCGTTGCTGCTTGTTTTATCGCGTACTCTAGGGCGCTAAGTAGATGCTGATGTAGTACCGGGTAGGACTCGGTTTACCAGCCCAGCTAGTATTCAGAGTCTTGTAAGACAAGTAATGCGCACCTCTTGTAAGACCATCCTATCATGTAGAAAAGTTAGGTCGATAAACGAGATGTTTACATTAATTTGAAACAGTCACTCGGCTAAGGTTCGATACCTACCGCTCCGAATTGTGCAACTTGATGCGATGCAGGCGCAAGAAGCAGGCGGACGACGTTGTTTTATTTTCTCTTTATTTCGAAATCAGGCCCGGATTTAGCCTGCAGTATCCGTAGAGGAGTATAACATGCGCCTCCACTTTTCTTCCGTTGTAAAGGCTTGTGGAAACACATCAAAGACTGTGCCTGTTGTTGCGTGACAATGACTAACAAACGCGATCCACACGCAGCCTCTTCCACGAGACCTTTTCATCCAAGACGGACGACAACAAGATATACTAGCGTTGTCACTCAACTTGGACCAAACACAAACAGGCAACTTGCATGTCGCCGACCCAGATGACGCGCACCTTGCCTGACCGGTCAGCTACACCTAGGCGGGTTCGCGAATATCTGACCCAGACCCTCATCGCCAATCACGACGTCCCGCCCGATCGAGCCGAGGATGTGGCCCTCCGCTGGGAGTATGGTCGCGGCTCTGACCTGCGAGACGCCGAGGTTTCCTTCTTGGACAAACTGTTTGGCACCTCCCTGGGCCGGTACCTGCTGAACTCGGTGCACGAGGACGAGTACCTGGAATGGAGGCAGTCTGCCGCCGGAGTGTTGTACCGCTGTCAGTACTGCACAGGATACCGTCTTGATGGGCGTTGTGGCTAACGCGAGGAGTCAACATTGCGACAGACGCGGCATTCGGCGCAGCTTTAGCCTTGCTTGTTTCCATGGCGTACGCGTATAAGAATCTGAGCATCCAGACCTCCAGTACGTATTTAGTTGACTTGCATCTTTGCTGCTTGGGCTCACATGGTCACAGTGCGCGTGTTGGAGATGGCATCGATAAATGTGCTGCTGCACTGGACCTTGGCATGGACAGCACCTCTTCATGTTTATCGTGACAGCGAAACTACCCTCACCATGGCTACATTGGGCACGTTGTGCTTGTGGGCTGTATGGACAGTTGTAGCGACCTAGCTAAGCTGGTTACCTTGGCCTTTACAACAGCCACTCTTTGTATACAAAAACTCCGATGCTCAGTATCACAAGTCTCAGAAATCCTGTGCGGCAACCCTTTTGCCGGGCACTTGCAGCCATCTAGCCCTCAAAGCACTCATGCAGAACGGGGCGGCCTTCGTAGTTGTGCCCGAACCCGTTCACCTCGGCAATGAGGTAGCCGCCCACGTACGGACTGCCGTACCGGTCGCTGTTGGAGAGCTTCGAGCGAGTAGCTGTCGGCCCAGTTGTTCTCCATCCACGACGCCGCGTTCCAGCACACCTCGCCCAGGTAGTCGTCAAAGTGTGTGTCGAAAATGGTCTCGCGCTCGCAGCCCGGGTTCGAGTACGAAAACTTGACGCCCCTGATGCCGCCAGACTGCCACCAGTAGTCGCGCGCCAGCACGGGGGCGTGCGTCTCGGTGGCGTTGGGCACGTGCGAGACGACGCCGTGGGTGACGTTGCTCGAGTGGATGTAAAAGTCGGACCCGTGGCTCTTGAACACGGTGACGGAGTTGCCGATGCCAATGTCGCTCACGTTGAAGTGCACGCTGTGGTGGTCGCCGGGCAGCGCGTCGCCGAGGAGCCGCGCCACGCCGCCCGTGTTGGCCTCGACGTGCGTCCAGTTCCACCGGGGGACGGCGGCGGCGGCGGCGGTCGTGACGTCGACGGCGCGGCGGCTGAACTTGGTGACGCCGCCGTTGTCAATGTACTCGGCGCCGGTGCCGCCGGCGCCAAACGAGGTGGCGGCGCCGACGAGGTAGAAGATGATGTGGGCGACGCAGTTGCGCTTCTTCCAGACGTTGCTGCCGTCGAGCGCCGACTCCCGGCAGGCCTAGTAGATGTTGTTCCACAGCTTGACGCCGCCCGTCGCGATGTACAGACCGAGGCCGAGGAAGCCGGCTCCCACCTTGCAGGCGTGGGCTGCGCCGGCGCAGAAGAGCGCGACCACGAGAGCGCTCATGAGGGTGTAAGAAGGCATGTTGTCTTGCTGAGATTTCAATGTTGACGTTCCAAGTGCTTGAGTTTCTTCTGTTACGATGATTGTTGAAACAGGCAATCCTTCGTCTACTTATACTTGTGGACTTTTTCAAGCCAGTCTCCAAAGCCTAGTTGTCCTGCTGAGTTACGTCCAGATACAGCGCTCCAGATGCTTGAACGACTATCTGTTGAACGCATCTCGGTCTCTGCGACCAGAATATCCTAGAAAA
Source organism: Akanthomyces dipterigenus (assembly GCA_030783385.1). NCBI lineage: Eukaryota > Fungi > Ascomycota > Sordariomycetes > Hypocreales > Cordycipitaceae > Akanthomyces > Akanthomyces dipterigenus. The sequence goes on along the minus strand of JARJRE010000374.1, from coordinate 10,866 downwards.
TGACCCGAGTTGCCTTCCCAAAACATGGGTTACCCTGCGCAGCTCCTCACGCGGTGCTAAAATCCAGGCTTTATTCCCACTAGTGTCCCCAGATCGCGTGGCTATTCCCTTGGCGATACCAAATGAAGTTGTGGCCGAGCTGCTGTGTCCTTTTATCCGCCCAGCAGCTGGATTTCCACTTGCGCAGTTGCACCGCGGTCCCCAAGGCTCCCGGATAGCCGCCTATAAGGCCATGTCTGGTGGGAACTGCTCGGCCGACATTTTCAAAAACACTGTAACCGAAGGCGTATTTGCCGTTCATCCGGGCAGCTCCTTCTCAAGTCCGTTAGTATGGGCCAGCCTGTGGGCATGATTCTCCATGTCGTGCGTTTTTTCAGCCTTCACAAACCTTGTCTCTAGCCACTCCAGCAGGCAGCAATCTCCAGCCGCCGCCAGGGCCATTTCGCGGAGCTCGCTTGAGTATTAGACGACCGTCGACAGCTTGCAAACTCGCTTACAGAACGGATACAATCTTGCTCGCAGTACTGGGCCGGCAGACCTTGTCCTGGTTCCCTCGTAATGCTGGGCGAGCGAGACTGTCCGTCTCAGCAGCTACGTGGAACATGTGCTTGGTCAAAAACAGTCAAATTATCCTAGCTGGAATTTCTTTAGATGTTTGACAGCTATTGCTACGCTGCCGTCTTGAACGTTTCTTTGGAAGACGAACCAGGCGCCACACTGCTTCGCTGCGGGATGGAGTACCCGATAGAAGAGGCGTCACTAGCCTCGCGGCGTACTGTTCGGAGTTTCGTAAAGTGCTCTCGGAGAATAGTATTCTGGCGTTGAAAAAGATCAGCCAGAGAAATAAATTGTGAACCATTACATATAGTACATGTGTAGGCTTTTTGTCGCTTTGGCAGGGGGTAATTCATGGAAATCAACTCTGACACTAAACGTTTTTTGAGTCGTCGCCATTCACATCCGTTTCTTGGGTAGCAGACTTCGAAGTCCTTCCTCATCAGCCAGTTAAAGTGTTGCTATCTGATATTCCCAAACAACTGAGAAAAGCGCATCGGAGAGACCATCATGACGCGCGTGCAAGTCCCTACACCAAGAGTACTCATCGGCGCGCCGCGGCGCACGCCAGCTGTCCCCAATCGTGACGGAACATTGGCACTGTACTCTATCTCCTCGCACGATTGGGAGGAGAATGTTACGACAAACAGAGTCCAAGTCATGGACCTGAACACGAAACAGTGGTGGACCATCACCGCTGAAGAAGGCGTCCGTGATGTACACTGGATCCCTGGCACCAGCGAGGAGCTGATCTACCTCAAATCCGCTCCCGCTGGGATAACTAAAGTGTATGCCACAACAGGCGCGAATATTCTTGGACAGCGTATGCACGAAAAAGTCACCCAATTTGACGCCCCGGTCGGGAACCTGAAGATGAAGAGGCTGGTTGACGATACAGTTGCCTTTGTGGTGACTGGCCTAGTCGGACAAGATGGAAACTTATTCAACGAGGAGACGGAAAAGAGAGCCGACACTGGGCGAATCTATGACACAGCTAATATTCGCCAGGTAAGCACCTTATCAGAGCAAAACATGGAGTTTTGACCAATGCTAACAACTATAGTGGGATGTGTACTTTAAGAAGCAGAGATTCAGCCTCTGGTACAGCGCGCTGTCACGTCTAAACAACAAATGGCGGCTACCGAAGACTCTCCACAACCTAGTTCAAGAGGAATACCTCGAGGCACCCTACAACATGTACGACCTTGTGAATCCTCTGGATTATTTCGATGTCGCAAACCATGGTGTTGCGTTCCTCGCGCGAGATCTCGTCGTCGAAAAAGACCCTCGCAAGACGACTGCGGCGTTTCCTTACTTTGTGCCGCTGACTTCTTACCTCTCACCACCCCTACAAGCTGTCAAGAGGATACAAGTAAGAGAGTTAAAGGAAGACTGCATCTACGCCGGGCGCAACATGGTGTTTAGTCCCGACGGCAGCCAAATCGTATTTCAGATGGCAGATGTCAACCAAAGCTTCAACCCTCAACTATTCATGGCGCCCGTCGACACACTGAATGCAGTGGACGTGTTCAAACTCTACAATATTGCATTCAAAGAACAAGACCCTCCAAGCCCGGTTAAATTTTGGGGCGCCGAGAACAACGCCCTGCTGGTCGCCAGTGAGGCGCATGGCCGGACTGCTCTGTCAACGCTGACACTGGCCGCCGGCGAACAGCCAAGGATAATACTCCGGCAAGGGACTGTGGCGGATTTCCATGTGCTAAAGGCGTCCGAACCCAAGCAGCTGCTGGTCTCGGCCGATAATGTTCTGGACAGCAGCTTGTGGCAGATCTTGACAATCCACCTGGAGGCGGTTACTGTACGCGATGTCTCCTCCATGACAAACTACGGGAGAAAGTATGGGCTGGCGCGAGAGCAGTTTGAAGAGCTTTGGATTCCAGGAGCGGATGGCCTGCTCATACATACGTGGGTAGCGTACCCAAGGGATTTTGACAAGACGAAAAAGTGGCCGTGGGTGTTTATTGTACATGGCGGCCCCGAGATGGCGAATGGTGATTCTTGGGGGACTTCGGTACGTTCTTATCCCTATTTCTGACGGGAAGGACCAACGAGAGACTGATGGATGGTATTGACTAGCTGTGGAGTCCGTTGAGCTGGCTAGAGAAGGGCTTTGTCACAGTATCGCCGAATTTCAGTGGCAGCACTGGGTATGGTGTCGAATTTACGCAAAGTAGGTATCTTGTCACGTTCATCTCGAGAACTGTTGGCGTGCCGCAATGGCCACTTGAAACAAGCCACTGACTTTGAATCCTTTTTTCTTTCGAAGGAATACTAGGACAGTGGGGAGGGAAGCCTTTCAAAGACTGCACCCGTGTTCTTGAGCACATGGAGAAGCAACCATGGCTGGACCGCGACAAGGCCATTCTCGCCGGCGCCAGCTTTGGCGGCTTTATGGTGAGCTGGTTCTTCTGCCACGACGAGATTAAAAAGGTTCACACAACCGTCCCTCCCAGATGCCCTTTCTCTTCTAACTTGGCTAGTTTTGCGGTGCTGTCTGGCACCACGGCATCTTCTCCATCCCCCTCCACGTCCTCGAGGCGGACAAGAGCATCGAAGACGGCGAGTACGGCGGCGACCCCAACCTCTGGCGCAACCACGCGGGGCTGACGCGCTGGGACCCGGCGACGCCTGCGCGGCTCGCGCGCTGGAGGAGCTGTCCGCCGACCATTGTCGTGCACTCGGCGCGCGACTACCGCGTCGCGACCGGGCAAGGGCTGGCAACGTTTAAGACGCTGCAGGCGCATGGCGTGCCGAGCCGCTTCCTGACCTTTGACGACGAGGGCCACTTTGTAAAGAAGCCGGCCAGTGCGCTGCGGTGGCAGACGGAGGTCCTGGACTGGGCGGGGAGGTGTGTGAGCGGCGACTTGAGAAGGACCCGTGCTGTATAGAAGGTGAAAATGGCCATTTTGATTTGAGTCCGTGTGCCCGGAGCTAATAATGCTCCGTAAAGTGTGCATCAGACAGCGACTGGCTGCCATCGGCAATGTTGGTGCTGGCGGGTACGTATAGTCGTCGTCATGTCTTCTGGCCATGACTGGCGCTATACGAGTCAAAGTGAACAAGAAGGAGAGGACGAAATAGGCTGTAAAACTACGCAGGGCTGAGGAAGCACAGCCCGGCTCCCTTTCGGGCTAGCTTTGCGATTTAGCGCCGATGGGCGGCGACAAGTGGACCGCCAGCTCCGTCTCAGGCCGGAGGGCATGAAGAGAGAAACAGCTCTTTTTGACAAATATGTATAAATTGCTCCGTCCCTTTAATTCCAATGCTCTCAAATCCCCTATTAAATACCTATACACAAACTTTGTAAAGCTCTTGTCAGTCTTTCACAGCCACCTATGACACTCCGCGTCCTCATCATCGGCGCCGGCACAGGCGGCCTCGCTCTGGCGCACCTGCTCAAAAAGTCCAGCGCCAACATTGCCTTTACCGTCTTTGAGCGCGACCGCACGCGCAGCGACGGTCTGCAGGGCTACCGCGTGGGCATATCCCCCGAAGGCGCGCGCAGCCTCGCCGCGTGCGTCCCCTCGGACCTCTTCACCATCTTCCAGCAGACGGCCGCCGCGACGCCCGACTGCTTCACCATGCTCACCGAGCAGCTCGACGAGCTGCTCAGCATCGACGGCCTTGGCGCCACCTCGGCCGACGGCGTGGCGGCCGACGGCGTGGCGGCCGAGTACTCGGTCAGCCGCATGACGCTCCGCCAGCTGCTCCTCAACGGGCTGGAGGACCATGTGCAGTTTGGCAGGCACTTTTCGCACTACACCCGCAACGAAGACGACGGCACCGTGACGGCTCACTTTAGCGACGGGAGCGTGGAGACGGGAAACGTGCTGGTCGGGGCTGAAGGCACAAGCTCGCCCACGCGGAAGCAGTACCTGCCCCATGCCGTGGTGAAAGAGTCCGGGCTGTATGGGATCGGCACCAAGGCGCCGCTCAACGCAGAGACGCGGGCGCTGCTGACGCCGCAGATGGCGCGCGGCGTGACCATGGTGACGGCGCCCCGCGGCGACAGCACCGTCGTCCACGTCATGGCGTTTCCGTGGGACGACGCGCACACGCCCGCGGCCGGCAGCATCGGCGGCACCGACGAGGCGCTCCTCCGCGCGTGGCCCGGCGCGCACTTTGACAACACGCGCGACTACATCTTGCTCGGCTTCGGCGCCCACGGCGAACGAGTCCCCGCCGACATCATGACCATGGACGGCGACGCCCTGCACGCCTTGCTCGTCGAGAGGACGGGCGCCTGGCATCCGCGTCTGCGGCGCCTCTTTGCGCTGTCGGACCCGCGCACCAGCTTCGCGCTCAACATCCGCACCACGGAGCGGCTCGCGCCGTGGACGAGTACGAATGTCACGCTGCTGGGCGACGCGATCCACACCATGACGCCTGGTCTCGGCGTCGGCGCCAACACGGCCTTGTTGGACGCTCGCATTCTTGGCGAGAATCTGGTACGCGTTGCTAGGGACGAGCTTGGCGTCGTCGAGGCGATTGGGAGCTATGAGCGGGCGATGCACTCGTATGCATGGGAGCGGGTGGACAAGTCGCTCGAGAGGTTTAATAAAGACGATGCGATTTACAAGCCGGGAGTCACGGGCTGGCTGGCCATGATGGTAATGCGTGGCGGACTGCGACTCGTGAATGCCATTCCGCCTCTCAAGAGAAGGATGGCAGCACAGATGGGAAGTCAACGCGGACAGGAGGAACGAGGTTGAAAATGATGCTTTATATTATGTGTGTATGTAACAATTTAATCACCATTTTCATATCTAAAACAAATCATCAATTCCATGTACAATGAGGCAGAAGAACGAGTTTCGAAATCATGCCTTGTATTATATGCGTGTATGTAGCAACCTAATCCGCCATTTTGGTACTAAAACACATCATCAATTCCACGAACAATGAGGCAGAAGGAACAACGAATTTAGAAATCATGATTTGTATTATACGTGTATATAACAATTAGTCCATCACGTTGGTATTCAACAAATCATCAATTCCATGAACAATGAGGTAAAAGGACGAATGAGTTTCGAAATCATGCTTTGTATTATGCGTGTATATAACAATCTAATCCATCATTTTGGTATTTAAAAACAAATCATCAACTCCATGTACAAATGAGCCAAGAACACACCAGCAAACTCAACTATCGGCTGCCAAAGTGAGGAGCGTTGAGCAGGATGCCCATCAGGCAGCCACCAATGAGACCGGCAATGGGAATGGTCATGAACCACGAGAAAACCAAGAGGAAGACGCGCTTCCAGTTGACGGCCTTGAGGGTGCCGTTGCAGAGACCGACGCCGACAGTGGCGCCGGTGATGCACATCGAGGTCGAGACGGGGAGCGAGTACTGGGAAAAGATGAGGACGGTAATGGCCGCGCCCAGCTCCATGGAGGAGCCGCGGCTGGGCGAGTGGTAGGTGATCTTGTTGCCCATGACCTTCATGATGTTGTAGCCGTAGGTGATGAAGCCGAAGCAGATGGTGAGGGCAATGACGGCAATCTGCCAGAGCGGGACGGGAGCCTTGGCGCCGGCCGCCTTGCCGGTAGACCAGGCGGCGTACATGACGGCCCAGACACCGACGGCGTTGCCGACATCGTTGGCACCGTGGGCGAAGGAAGCGGTGCAGGCAGTGATGACCTGGACAAACGAGTACAGGTACTCGACCTCGTTGGGGTACTTGGTGGCGTGGTCGTAGACGCGGGCCATGCGCTGGCCCTCGGGGGTGCCCTCGATGCCGACCTGGGCAGTGTGGATGTCGTAGTGGGCGCCGTAGAGGAGAGCGGCGACAATCATGGCGGGGATGCGCTTGCAGAGAGCGACGAGGTTGGCCGTCTCGTGAATGGAGCCGGCGCCCATCGGGTTGTTGTGCAGGGTGCGCATGGCCCAGCCCAGAGGGCCGCGGCTCTGGCGGAGCCTGGCATGGTGCGCCTCGAGGGCCTCGCGCATCAGCTTCTGGTAGCCCTGCTGGTTGCACTCGGCCAGGATCAGCTTCTTGCTGGCGGGTCGGTCGACCTCCTTGCTGGCAAAGACGGCGTCGTCCTGGCCCTTGAGGTTGTCGCTGGGCGGGCGGACGTCGGACTCGCTCTCCGTCTCGGGCGTGTCGTGCTGGACGACGGCGTAGTTGGGGACGCGGGCCTTTTCGGCATCCTCGGGCGCCGGGCGCCAGAAGAGCATGGGGCCGTAGATGACGTGCCAGATGCGCAGGGTGTAGTCCTTCTTGACCACCTTGGCGTGGACGTAGGGCACGAAGAAGAGGGCAGATGTGACAAAGAGACCGAAGCCGACGCCGAGGGTGACGGCAATGATGTACCAGGCCGGCTTCTTGGAGAGACCCAGGCGGGGGGAGCCCTTGTAGACGATGGAGAGGGTGCAGACGGTGCCGGCGATGAGGAAGAAGAAGGGCGAGGTCCAGACGGCCCAGGGGACGGGGTTCTTGCGCACGTGGACGGTGAGCTTGATGAGCATGAAGATGACGGCGGCAAAGACGGCCGAGATGGCGGGGGCCATGCCCAGGCCGGCAAAGATGGCGCCGAGGCCAGAGCCCTTGTTCCATCCCCACTGGACGCCGCCGGCGCCGACGGTCGCGACACCGACGCCGGCGAGCGACGAGATGAGGGAGTAGGTGGACGAGACGTGGGCAGAGTGGCGGGTGCACCACATCACCCACATGGAGGCACCGGCAGACGCGCAGGCGAAGGCGAGGAGCTGCACGCCAGCGTCGTTCTGAAAGGCGGCGACGGGGATGATGCCGTTCTTGATGGTGGTGGCGCTGCGGGCACCGACGGCGACGGCACCGAGCATTTCAAAGACCAGGCAGAGCACCATGGCGGCTCTGTATGAGATGGATCGGGAGGAGACACTCGTGGCCCAGGCGTTGGCGACATCATCTGAGAAGAGGCGTGTTAGTCAACTGTCAAGGCTGTGAGGGGCAGAAGAGGCATGGCGTACTGGCACCGTTGTTAAAGGCCTCGAGGAGGGCAAAGCAGGTGCCAATGGCAAAGACATAAGTGTACTCGTGAAGGACCATCTTGTCTGGTGTATTGGTTCCCAGCTCGGAGACCAGAGGAGTAGGCTTGGAGAGGAAGAGAGGTAAGGAGAAGTAGCCTGATTGACACGGGACAGAACGAGAGGCACTTCAGCTCCGGGAATCGAATTTCTCTTATAGGCAGAGCAAATGCTTACACGGGTCCGCATGCGACGACCCATTTCAAATTCTAGAGCCGTGTGGCGTTTCAATAGCGAAAACCCCATAACGAGAAGTCTGTCGCATGTGCACGACTTGACAGGCTGATATGGGCCCCTACCACGTTTTCACAAAACGGACACCGAGAGGCCAGCCTGCGACCATGGAACTTTATGCGATGGGCAACGGTGGCGGTTGGGCGACCCCGGTTTACCAGTGACACTCCTGCAACTGGTCGTGCTGGTCGTCCCCCGGAAGCGGCACTAGCAATGCGCCACCAATACGGACTTTTTAAGCTTAAGAGCTTGGCAAAGGACCACAAATGGCCCCGGAAGAGCCATTCATCCATCTTGTATCGCCCACGTGGGATCGTCCCCTTTATGCCTCAGATCCCTCAGGGCTGTCCAGTCCTCCCTCCCCCTCCTCTCATCAGCGCAACGCCCACAATCCGTCGCAAAAAGTCAGTCCCTTGACCAATTGGCCCTCTTGGATTCTTCGTTTTCAACCTGCTTGGCTCCACCCTCGCACGCCAAGCTGGACCCGTCTCGAACCTCTGGACACGCCGAGAAGAGAGAGAGAGAGAGAGAGAGAGAGAGACTGTGCACCCCAACTCTCAACTGGCTCGAACTTTGGACAGAGTCCATGGGTGCATCTGCCTTGCGTGATTGGCAGGATCCGCGACCGACTCAGCCCGCCTTGCCCGACTCGCCCGTCCCCCCTAGCTGCTTAGCCTTTTGTTCTAGGCCTGACGAGTGAGGCGAGCTGAAGAAAGGGAGATCGCTCAACTGCAATACATAATTCTAATGCAATACCGAGCCGGCAACAATAGGCAGCTGTTGACGAGACGCACACCGTCGCCAAGGCACGCCTCGGTGAATGCAGAGGCGGTTTCCGACTTGGCAGCTGCTCCTCCCCGGTGTTGTACATGGCTGCGGTGATCCGCCTGCCAAGAGGCACGCGACAGCTTGTATGCAGCTGCCAAGTCACTTTTCAGTCAATTCCTGCTGTAATGTACTTTGGTATCTTTCGTGCTGAAAAAAAAATAAGTAGCCACCTTTTCCCGCTCGGTGTAGAATTTAGACCAAGTGCACAGCGTCGCACACGTCCCGACAAGGACATTCGGAGCACTCCCGATACCAGTGCGTTACACTCTGCGGCGTGCGCGCAAAAATAATCCAAATTTTTATTGACCTTGCCAAAAAGGACGGTTTTTCTCCTTCTTTTTTTTCTTTTTTTTTCTGCTCTCACGGCATCACTAGCCACGACGTACGACTGCTCTTGACATGAGGCATCTCATCCCCCCGCCATTTACAAACTTGAATTCGACATGCTCAAGCGAAATCTCTTTGCCTTGACCAGTTCTGTACGAAGGAAGCCGCGGGTGCAGCGACAGTCGCGCGAGGCGGCGATGGGCTTGAGGGTCACCCTACCTGCAGGCCAGGCCAGTCTCGGAGCGGGGTTGCGCCCAGCCTCATCCTGCAACATGGCATCACAGAAACACCAGCGTCGAAATGAGAAAAGCCATCCGTGGACTCGTTCAGCGTGGCCGCCGCCAGGACGATTCCATGTCGGCTTCGTCTGAATTCCAACGCAATTGCATCCAGCATACGGCCGACGCGCCAATATCCGCGGAGCCTTCTGTCCAGGAGTCGGCAGCGCAGTGCACCGAGCCGCCCGACGCGAGTCCAGGAAATCCTACAGTCTCAGCCGCGGAGAATCCTGCAAGTACTTCTGAGGACTTGTGGGAACGCGCATATCGAGCACCCGCAGCAAAGACTGCAAAGTTTCCGATCAACTCGAAAAGTTGGTCAAACTCCTGGCCTTGGCGGATGGCGTGGTGAAACAAGCTCTAGGCTCGCAGCCTTATGCAGCGCTCGCGTGGTCGACAATCTCAGTATTCATTCCGGTAATTTTGCTTTTAATAGAAAACACCGCTTCTGCTTCTTCTTCACCAATTCAACGTTGCTCAACTTTTAAGCGGCGGCCTTGCATACAACATGGCCATGATCAAAGGCTTTACAACTATCGGCAATCTTCAGAGATACTGGAAAACCTACCAAGATGTCTACCTGCGATCCACCTCCTCGGAGCACAACCGAAAGCTCTTTGAACCACTGTCGAATGTCTACTCGTACATACTCGAGTATCAAGTGCGTGCGGTTTGTCACTTGTCAAAGAAGCAGCTCTCTCGAGCCTGGCAAAAGGTCGCTGGAGACAGTGATTGGAGTGACAAAGAAGCCTACATTGTCAAACTTCGTGACAGATGCATCGCAAGCATCGCACCTCTGCAACGCCAAGAAATGGTGCAGAGCCTTGCTGCGCAAAACAAAAAGCTGCAGCAGATCGACAAAACAGAAACTAGCATCCTCAAGACGATGAAGGATCATGGACAGCAGAATGCAGAAATGGAGTTTATGTGAGCGCTTCACTCTGCTGCCGGCGATTATAAAGGCGGGATGGAATTCAACGACGATTCGGTCCACGGGACCTGCAAAAAATAAAAGTGTCACAAGCAGGCTTCTTCAGATTGTTCTCGCTGCAGCTTGGCCGTTGACGGTGGAGGAGGCCAATTATGCGCTTACACTGGCTTTGGCAAAACACGGCTTCGAGACGCATGCGCAATTGGAGGCAGAATGCTGGAAAGATGGCTTCGAGAAGATGGTCAAAAACTTTCCCAGGTTCATTCTCAGCATCTACGACGACAAGCTGTCCTTTATCCATTTAACAGCGCAGGAATACCTTGTTCAGAGAAGTGAGCCAGGCTTGCCGGCCACGACATGGGGAGGTCGGTTTGCCGATGATAGTTCTTTCCAAGCTCTAATGTCTCGCTGCTGCTTAGAGTACCTCCTTCTTCCGGAGCTCGCATCCCGAACTCTTCCGCTTATCTCGACCCGAGAATTTCTACTCGTGTATTCTGCTGCCCGTTATTGGCCGACACACTGCGAGAAACAAGACGCCGCTTCTAAACAAAGCTGAATGCAACAGGCACGCCATCTCTACAAGGTGTCAGAAAGGTCTTTGAAAGTCTAGAGTCTGGTATATCGTTCGGGAACGGGCGGGCCTGTGGCGGATTAAGGGAGGCGTCACGACCGGTCAGACA
>JARJRE010000373.1:0-135504 GCA_030783385.1 Akanthomyces dipterigenus | reverse complement strand
AATAACTGCCCTGCGTGACAGATTGCCACTAGCAGCGCCCCGCAGTGTCGCGCTTTTGAGGCTACCTACCCTGCAGTTTAATGTGCTCCAGAGATTCGGCATCTCTACTGCCAAAGAGAGAACCAACGCCACTGGCCAAACACCCTGCTATACGAGTGAAGGCTAACGTTTCTAAGCACGACTCTTGAGTGACTCATTTAGCCATACAGAGACACAAAATCCTGGTTGTTGGAGGCAGCTGTTGATCAGATCACTTTTAGCACGGGCGGTCGGCAATGCGTATCTTCCTAGCAGCGAGACTGGGAAGAGCTTTGCAAGTATGATACATGTGAACGATCCTGCGCCATTTACAATCTTCGTGTCCATTTTGATACGAGTCCCGCCTGCATCGTTTAATCGTCTCGCTCGGGTTTGACAGCCTCTTCTTCGGGTCGCACAGACTCCCTTAGTCGTTCTTCCTGTTTCCTCCAATGACTGCCTTCTTCGTAATTGGAGCTTATTTTCAGTGCCTTTCTTAAACGCTCAGATTCCTTAATCTTGGCATCCGCCATGGCGTGAACTTGGTGCTCCTTGAACTGGCGTCGCGGATCGCCCGAACCCTTGCCAGCCTTCATTTCGTCCGTAAGTCTTTGTCGAAGCCCGTCGCATTGCTTTTCAATCTCGTCCTCACCCACTCTAAATCCAAACAGTCAGCTCATCCGTCCCAGTTCAAGTCCTTCTTGGCGCCTTCCAACTTACTCGTCGTCTTCTAGCTTGTCGCGGAGCTCAAACACCTTGACCTCAATCTCGCGTTTGCGATCATGCTCAAGAATGCCTTGGTCAGGTTGCCGTTGCTTGTGAGGTAAGTAATCGGTATTCTTGGGATATGGCGCAGCGCGATCGCGCGGGCGCATGTGCGCCAAGTTCTTCTGAACATAGCCAGAGGTTCCACTGCCACGGGGGGTGGACAGACCGACGTTGTCGGACATGACTTTGTTTCCTGAAACGATATAGACAGCGACGAAATGAGCGATAATCGTATGAAGCGGCTGGAAGTTGATGCTAGAAGACGTGGCAGGCTTGTTGTCTGGTAGAATTATAGTGGGGTGTCACTGTAGAACGTCACCAACGGCCAGAATGGTCAGGCGGTGAAGGCGCATTCAGGACATGCAGCCGGCAGAATCGGGAGTTATAGTGGGGGATGAAAGAGTTGGCCAAAATGCTGAATGAAAGCGTACGCTTATTCTGTAGCAGAGCTATAGCAGCAGTGCTTGCTCGCAAAGATTCACCATTTTCTCTCATAATCTCAAAATTTTCTTGTGTAGAAAATCAGCAAGATGCCACATCTGGACGACAACAATGTCGAGGGCTCGGAGCCTCCGTTTGTCTTCCCCCCCGTCACCAAGGACCATATCCAAAACTGTTCATATGACGCCTGGTTCCCAAACTATCGCAGCTCCTGTATCAAATCGAGGATACTTCCACTTCCCGTGGAGTTTGTCGCATATCTGCAAGAAGACGGCATCATTCTGGCAGATGACAGCGACGTCCTGGGCGAGGCGCAAGACGACGAGTGGCAAAGCGCCGGCGCCACTACGTCCAGCAATGCGCAGCAGCAAGACGCCGAAGACTCAGATGATGAAACGCCATCGCAATTGCCTCCAAATGAGCGCTTCCCAGAGACTCACCAGAAGATCAAAGAGACCATTGAAGAACTCGGCGGAGCTGTTGCACCTAAGCTTAACTGGTCGTCACCAAAAGATGCCAAGTGGATTTCAGCGCACCAAAATTCTTTAAAGTGCACATCGCCAAACGATATATATCTCCTTCTCAAGTCTTCATCATTTATCTCTCATGATCTTGTTCATGCCTTTGACGGGTGCACCTCCCCTGCGCCCAGCCGGCCTTTCAGCCCGATCCTCGTGCTTCGCCCCTACTTTGCACCTCACCAAGCCCTGGAGTTTAGGTGCTTTGTAAAGCATCGCCAGCTCGTTGCAATTTCACAGCGAGACTTAAATCACTATGACTTTCTTGCGGGTCTGAGACCGAACTTGTGGCGAAAGATTACAAGATTTTACAAAGAGATACTGCGTCATACATTTCCCGACGCCAGCTTCGCCTTTGATGTATATGTTCCAGAAAACTCTCAAGCGGACGATGGGCTGGGAAAGGTCAGACTCATGGACATTAATCCTTGGGCTGTCCGTACAGATGCCCTGCTATTCAGCTGGGAGGAGCTACTTCAGCAAGAAGTTGCCAGACCACTCTATGGCCCGCCAGCGGGCGAAGAGGCTGCTGATATGAGCGAATCAGAGACAACCGCAGACGAATTTGATGACGAGTCATCGCAGGAGTACAGTCCTGACTGCCTGCCTGAGCTCAGAATCGTGGAGAAGGATGACCCTGGCGCATACAACTTCAGCACACCCCAATATTCGGCACACAAACTACCCAAAGAAGTTGTCGATGCCAGTTTGGCTGGCGAAGGAGGGTTGCGGGAGTTTGCGCAGCAATGGAAGGATATTACTGAAGGACGTGGTGGTAGCATGTGGGAGCAGCCAGGTGCTGGCGGCGTCTAAGCTCACTTACATCTACAAACGGGGTGGGGTAGCAGAACTGTGATTACATCGTTGACGAACAACATAGTCATGGCCACAGGATAATTCAAACTTGATCAATTTTAAATCGAAAAGTGCTCGTTAGATTCACAACGCGCGTTCGATTCACATACTCCTCACCTGGCTGGCTGCGCACTTGGTGTTTTGCTGGAAAGCGCATGGGTGGCTCGTGCGCTCGCACTCCAAAACTGCTGCCAGCTGCGAGCTTGACTTACACGATCAAACACCAAACCGTTGCCCTGCCACAGACACAGCCTGTTGTGCGTACTCGAAAACCGTCGATATCTTGCAAACATCATCAAATATGCCCTCTCGTCCCCGACCGTCAAAGGTTGTAAAGCCCAATGGAAGTGCTCGTCACCGCAAGCCATTGTCTGAAGCTGCGCAGCAGGAGCTAGAACACAACTATGTTGCTGCCGACGGAAATGTGAGCCAACAATTCACTGTTTCTACTTGAGCATATCCAATTCACTGTTTCTACTTGAGCATATCCAATTCACTTTTTTTCTTCTGCTCCATCAGCAACGAGTGCTTGGCAAACACAAAACATCATGCTAACCGAAAACCACCAGGCCAATGGCCACGGCCCAATCGACAGTCCTACACCCCTTGGCCCCGGCCCCATGGCTCTTGTTCTTCGCCAGAGCAGTCCTCTCCCCAGCATCGACGGTGGTGACGGCCGTGACAGCTTTGCTTTCACACCTCAACAAGTAAACTCTTATCCGGTGGTCGGCTATCAACGGCCTCCGTGCGCTGCTGAGCTTGCGTACTCGAAATACGGCGATGCCGTCAAGCTTGACAGTGCGCTGTGCAAAAAGGTGGCCGGTCAAGAGGCTAAGCGACCGCCGACACAGCGCCGCCCTGATCAAAAGCTCAACATAGATCGCCGGAGCAACATGGAGGCATTTCTCGCTCACATGACGGGTCAGGTGCCCGAACGGTCGTGCAAGAGTTGCCATAAAGGCCACGGCCCCTGGACGGAGTGCGTTGTCTATGACGGTCAGATGTGTGGCAGCTGTACCAATTGTTGGTACAATGCTAGCGGCTCACGCTGCACGTTTCATGGTACGTGAAAGACATCATTCGGTCGAGGAATTCCCTTTCGGGTTGTGACTTATATTCAAAACAGGCAACGGTACCACCCCTGTCTCTGCCACCTCTCCCACAGCAGCACCTCTAGCCGGCGTCTCAGACCGTGCCCCAACAGAGGCATCTGAACAGACTGGCAGCAGCAACATGCGCTTTCTTGCCTCTCCCAAAGACGATCTCAAGCCCATAGCAGATTGGGCGACTGCGCAGCACGATAATGAGAGCAACGTCTCTTCACAGAGCCAGCCTCAAGGACCGGAACCTCTCCCAATTCCACCGCCAGCGCCCATGGACTATCAGCCACCACCAATGCCTCACGGACTGCCCAGTGCTGGACTGGTTCTCGGTGGTGGTGGCTACGACCTGACCTCGTCTGCTCCCTGGGCTGTCTGTGACCCCACGCGTCGGCTCATTCATCAGGCCATGGGCGATGTTGCCATGCTGACTCGCCGAGACCGTCACATTGCCCGGATCGAAACAGCAGCCGAAGAGTTGGCCATGCGCATAGCCGAATTCAACGAGTACTCGAGGACACCGGAAGGCATGGCTGACCTGCAGCATTTTCACGAGACTTCGAGCGCACACATGATGCCTCCAGGCCACGCGCATGATGCCCGCATGGAGACCATGGAAGCCGAGTCAGTCCATAGCGGCAGAACCATGACTTGACTGCCGAGGTGTGGTGTGCACCACAGCTTGATGATCATTGACTTTTGCTCTTTCAAGTCGCCGCCATGCGTCGCGTGTCTTGTGTTTACGACTTGTTTTCCTCTTCTACACATTTTCGGCAATACTGCGACCAATTACTTCTGATATTTGCTCAACAAGAGGATCTGATATGCTTTTACTAGTATTTGGCGCGTTTTTGGTTTGGACAGGGTTCTGGGAGGAGAATCTTCCTCGGGTGGCGGGTGAAAGAAAGAAAAAATCAGCACGCATCTTTGCTATACCGGACTAAAAAAAGGAGAATACTCAAACAACTTGCTCTTGCGATGTACATGGTTCCGTGCCGTTCATCATCGGCGCCGCCTCGGTGGGAAAATAGACATCTCACTCACAAAAGGCCTGGGCTTAAAAAAGTGTTTCATGATTAGACAAAGTAAATGCATCAACTGCCCGCGCCTGTGTGCTTCTTCCGCGAAATGCCATCGTTTTGGTGTTTCTGCCCGTGATTGAATTTCTCCCGCGGCTTCTTCACGCTGCCGCCTGGACACCAAATCTCCGTCTTCCTTGCACCAAACCAAAAGAGCCAAGAAAACAAATATATGAAAAAAAGTAGGAACAAGCGCGCTATTGCTTCCCTTCAAGCCAAGGCCTAGCCACACCAAAAGAAAAACCGAAAAAAAACCCTTAACTTCTTTTACATACATCGGCCAACTTGAACGGAAGAGTAAGGCACCAGCGGACAACAGAGAAACTTGTTGTAAGGAGATTCGAAAAATGAAAGGAAACCAAAAACAAGAGTAAAGAAAAGGGCGAATATCCACTCCGTCTTCTTCCTGCGAGCAAAGGCTAGTCTCGTTTGCATCTTCAAACAAGAGCAACGCGCAATTTGCGCCTCCAAGACTGAAAATTAATCGTCATTCCTGCCAGCCGCCCACTATTCGGCTCTTCTTGTTGTCGAGTACTGTAGCGAGACCGGTCGCATGATGGGGATGATGCTTCCACCGGGGTTGATTCTGGCATTTCAACGAAGAAAGGAGCAAAAGCTGGTTCTGGCCGCAGGCTCGGAGTGCTGGCGTAATGACCATTGGTGTACAAATTCGTAAGCCGCCTCCCTTTGGTCCGCATAGTTTCGTAATCGACTTAGGGTATTCATGGTTGCTAAAAGAAAAACACAAGATAAAAGGGAAATAAAGCTGAAATCAGAGCGTGGCTTAAATGAGACCACACAAGCGCAGATTTTCCTGGATGATGATGTCTACAAGCTGTTAGCGCAAGTGAATGACAAGGTCGACAAAAAAAAGGCATACCATTGACAGCGGCCATGACGAAGCGAATTTGGGTAGTATCGGTGGCGCAGGTAAAGTGTGTGTAAATTTGCTTGTTCTCGTGTTGGTTGAGGCTGACAAAGCGGTTGAGGATGTAGTCACAGGCAGCGGCATAGTCGTCACCGCCCTCGTAGTCGGGGAAGTAGTTCTTCATGGGGCTGACGGGTAGCTTCTCCTTGAAGCGGTCAATCTTGTTGAGGAACAGAATGATGGAGGTCTTGGTGAACCACCGCGAGTTGCAGATGGAGTCGAAGAGGGTCAGAGCCTCCTGCATACGGTTGACGGTCTCGTCCTCGAAAAGAAGCTGGTCGTACTCGGAGATGGCGACGAGGAAGAGAATAGTGGTGACATTCTCGAAGCAGTGAATCCACTTCTTGCGCTCAGAACGCTGGCCACCAACGTCGAACATGCGATATGTGAGGTCGCCAATGATGAAAGTAGTCTCGGTGATACCCGTGGTCTTGACACGCGAGCGGAGAACGTCCTGGTCATTGGGCATGTATTCGCCGGCGGCGATGCGAGAAATGTTGTCAAAGTAGCTGGTCGCTCGTTAGTATTCATGCGGCCAACAGCTCAGTCTGAGAGTGTCGCCCGGGTCGACTTACTATCTAGCCGAATCGTTGAGCTGGTACTCGCGCGAGCGCTTGAAGCATTCTTGCACGCCGCGGTCCTTCCAGAGGGCCTCGATGGCGCCACCAACCTCAGGAGGAAGGACCTCGCCTTCGATCTGAGCGGGCTGGATGAAGATGGTCTGGACATGGTACTCCATGCGCGAATCCTCCAGAGGGAGCTCGAGCGACTCCATGGCTTCGAGGATAACGCGCATGGACTGGACCGTATTGCTAAAGATGATCTCTTTGAAAGATTCGCGTTCGTCGCGGGAGTAGCCACCTTCATGGATGAGCTTCATCTGCTTGAGAATAGTCGATTTGCCAGATTCACCGGCACCTGTTTATATGGTCAGCATGGCGGATTCAGCCAAGCGTATGCAGCCCGAGGGCGAAATGACGAGACTCGTAGGTACGCGCAGAGGAAATTCGTATTCGACTCACCCAGAAGCAGCATCTTGATCTCGTTTCGCTGCATCATTCTGTCGCGACGGAGCTGGTTTTCGATCTCCTCGTTGCGGGCCCGGCCCTCCTTCTCCTCTGCGCTCATTCCGCAACCCATCTTGACGGTATCGGATTGATGATGGCTCTTGCGGCGCTTGTTTCGAGAATGATGGAAAAAGTCGTGTTGACGGTCGGAGACTAATGCGAGCGATCGTGATCGAAATTTGCAAGGCCGTCGATGAGATCCTGCGGCTGCGGAGAGGGGTCAGCAAAATAGGGGAAGAGGCTTGAAGCCGCGATATGGTGGCAGCACGGGCGTAACACAAGATGTGTGGCGGAAAAAAAGGAGATGGAACAATTCGGAAAGGCGACTGCAAGCCCACCGCGCGGCGTAGGAATTTGTCAATATCGCAACAAACACAACCCAAGGTTTGGCGGTGGTTACCAGCGAGGGCTGGAGCAGCGTAGCCCGCGTCCCCTGTGTGTGGCTGGTAGGGCGGACGCAGCGTGGAAGCAGCAGGCGAGCGTCGAGTATCGCAGAAGACGGGCAAGGAAAACCTACCAAGAGAACTGATTGCGCGACGTCGGAAATCAAAAGGGAAGCCAATTGAGGGCGGCGAGAGAGGGAAAACCGCGTACGATGGATGGAAGCGAGAAGGAAAAGGAAGCGGAATGGCGTCGATGCGCTGGCTGCAAGCAGAAACTACCTCCTACACTACGGATACCTTGGGTAAATTGGTGTGGCTCGCCAGAGGAAATGAGTTTGCGAGGGACAGGACAGGAGAAGAAAAGAGGGGGGACCGTGCTGGGGGGTTCCTCTGGGGGGCGAGCAGTGGACAATTGGGGGGTGGTAGCGGCCATGAGCGACGCTAGAATGGGCGAGCGGGCGCTAGGATGGGGTTGACCATTTTCGCTGTCAGCAGGCCTTTACAGCGGGCGAAGACGCTACCTTTGGGCACGTTAGGTGCTGGCACGGCCTGCTGCAAGACGCCAGAAGATGCTGGTCTCGCCGACGCTAAGCCAGGACTTTGGCCGCAGCTGATCCCTGGAGCTAGGCAGACAGTGCAGGAGGTGGGCTGACGCACTGTAATACCTGTCGCCACGACACGTCGCCCAGGAAGGGGGCCAGGTCATTGGCTGTCCACCCAGTGCCACCCCTGTATTCGATGCGGCCAGCTGCTTAACTTGCTGCTGCGTCTAATATCGCCCGTGTCCACCAGCCAGGTACCGCGTACACAGTGCCCGCGGTCGAACGCACTCATGCACCACCTTGGACCACCCTTTCTGGTACCTGGACGCCGTGAACCTGAGACGACCAGGTCCAGTTCGGAAGCTCCTTGATGCGCCCCCTCCATCCTCTCTACCAGGACTGTCAGCGATGGATTCGCTGGATCTCGGCGTCGACGTATGAATGAAGTCCTGCCTAAACTTTGCGGGAAGGCGCTTCTATGCCACCTCTTTTTTGCCTGCTAACGAGTTTTTCTCTGTAATGCTCTGCATAGTGCAGCTGTGCTTCTTGATGTCCAGCGCGCAAGGTGGCGTTTGCTCCCGCACCAGGGCCGGCAGCTGCAGCAGTGCCATCTCGGTTGCGCTCTTCTGCCGTCAGCCTCGCAGCCCATCGTCAAAAAAGGATCGACGCACGTCGCAGACTTTCTGACGCACTCCGTCGGCTGCTCAACACTCTGCCACTTCCGCATGCCATTTCAAATCGGCTTCCATGTTTCGTACAAGGACAGCTCGACGCATTGTTACTGCTACTCGCTACGCACAACGGCCCCGGCGCGGCACAGAGCCCGCTGCACAATGCCGAGCTTCCTCATCTCGTTGCGAGTTCTCGTCCCAGCACAACTTAAAAAGAGGCCCGTGGTGGAGCCGCCTCCCCCCGTTGGCAGGTCGCATCGTCCCTGGTCGTCGGCCTGGGGCTGGCTAGTTGGGGGCCTGCAGGCTTTTGGCCATTCGCTAGTGTTGGCGCTTTGGGTCGATGGTTCCAACAATGGCACGAATGATTGATTCATGAATGGCTCTGAAGTTGTGGGGACACGGGCTCCAACGCTCAAGATAACCACTTTACCAGTACACTGGCACGGCTGCCACGCGGGATGGAATACCTGCATTCACCGTCCAACCAGCCCGAATCCAGCTCTGCCAAGTTAACACTACGCTGCTGATAGTGTACCGTTTCGATTCCCGAAAAGCCTGTGGAAACAGACTTTGTTGTCGACGGCGAAACCTGACGAAACACATGGTCGAGAATTCGGTCCTGCATACGTTGCTAACTTGATAGCATGGTTGGCCCATCTTGGGGACGTCGCCAAGTCATTGGACGCAAATACCTTCTTTTGGCCAAATTACGTATGTCTCACCTTTTCCTAGAGGTCCGGCCCTTTGCTCGACGAGATCTGCATACGACGAGCTCTAACTGTTATTTTTGAGACGCGTGTGGCCCCTTGCATCACAATGCTCTCCTGGCCTGTCTGAATATTTGCCGACCACCATGATGCCGCGCCAGCATGCGACAGCTTGAAGCTGAGATTTGAGTTGTGGTCAATTTTTTTTTCGAAATATGTAGCCCAAGGATTTAATGATCATCGGACATGGTATAGCAGTCGCAGATTTTTCTTGTGCAGCTCTTGGCTGGCGCCTTCGACGCCAGATCTGCGGCGCAAGACGAAACAGGCGGAGACCATTGCATCGTGGTGGCTCTCGAACCGTAATATAGCGGCAGCGATTCGTCGTGCATTTTCCACGTCGCCGGAGGGTCAAAACGAGGCAATTTAAACGGTTGATTATGCAGATTCCAGTACGCACTCATGCCACAACCGCTGAACTGACTTTGGCACTGTGCCAGGCTTTGCCAGGCTGCTTTCACATTGTTCCACAGCTTCTATGGATTATTATAACAAAATTACTTGTGGTGGCGCCGCTAGCAAATTGTTGGTCCAGCGCCACAACGGTGAAGCTAGCCCCTGGTTTGGCTGGTTTCCTTTCATCGAGGCACGCTTGGGTCCGCAAGTCTAATCCTTACCTAGACTGCTCCGACAGGCAAGTTGATGGCCATTGGTGTTTGGGTTGTGGAGTGTGAGCATGAACTATCAGAAACAGCCCCTGACGTGCATATTCTAGCCCATTACCAGGAGAAGGCCAGAATACTATGCGCAGGTGCTGTCGGCGCCCCATGCAGCCCTCCCCCCAGCCTTCCACAGAGCGGGCCCGTCTTTGCCTTTGCGGCAGGGCCGTCCCCTGCAGGCCGTCTTTTTCACCTGGAAGAATGGAGCGCTCAGGGATGCCGGGGGGCTTCTAGAATGCTTGCTGAAGAAGATGGATGACCTGCCGCCAACCCAGGCACGTTCCTCGGTCATTGCTGGAACCCGGCTGATTGGCATCTTGATCGCCAGAATACCGAGGCAGTTGTCCAGTGAGAATAAAGGCAGTCTCATCGGTACCCAATGCAGAGAAAGGAGCTAACATGACGGATGATGGCAATGTACAGCCTATCTCGACGTGCGGAAAACTCAGGACGAAGCTTTGGAGACCGCCATTGCGGCTCTCATTCATCGTCATGCTTGCACATGCTTGAGCACGGTAGAGTCGCGCGACGAGGTGGCTACCAAGGAACCGGTCGCATCCATTGCAGGTAATACAAATCTTGTGTTTGAGTCGTGGCCGCCGACCCCGAAACGCTTTTGTCTGAAGGCCACACGAGCGCTTGCGGTTCCGGGCGGACATGCGAGGCGTGCTGCAGTGCCACAGGACCTTGCCGGCCTGTGTGGCCTGATCAACGTTCCTCATCATTGCCATCCGGATCCCGCCTCATCTGGTCCTCGAAGAGAAGACCCAAGACCCTGGGTCAATAATACTCCGTCACGGTATAGGCGAAAACCCCACCAGCTTTTAATTTTCAGAGCCCATGCAACTGGAGCGCGCACCAAGCAACCGGGCCATGAAAACCCGACACTGTGGTTCCTCGAACATTTGACCAGGAGCGGCAGTCCTCTTCTTGGCCAATGTTCTCCCAACATCACCAGTCGGATAGTGTCGTGTTGTGATGCGAGCAGAGTCGGCACAACCTAGAGTCAACGCAAAATGTGACAAAGTCTTACGATGGTCTTTGGTGGACATCCAGCGACTGGCAGAGTACAAACGCTTCCGCCGCTGCCTGCACTTGGACGCAGAACAAGGTCGTTTGTTTCCGGGACTAGGACACTCTGCATTGCACAACGAAACCTGCACACGCACCGTATTGGTTATCGATTGGGTAATTGGATTTATTCAAAACCTCGCAAAGGTTAAAGCAGTACATTAAACGCCCCGTGTGAAAATGCAAAGGCTAAGCAATGACAAAGAAAAGAGCCGTCAGAGATCATGGCGAGTCAAGATGAGAATAGTGCAAAAAAGGAAATGAAGGCAGCAAATGACAGCAGAGCGCAGAACCTTCAAACTGGCACAAAGAGCGTAGAATGCGGAAGCGTAAACTTGCAGGTAAGATCCGGCGCCGATGTGTTCATCCAGCTCTGGATCCAGCTCTGGCGCTTCCTGTTCACGTCGACGACGACGGCGACTGGCTCGTCATCGGACTGGCTGTTTCGGCGACCGAGCGGGATGGCACCGAAAGCATCCCGGGTGGCCGTGACGGCTCGGCTGAGCGAAGCGCGCTTCCACTGTGTACTGGAGGCGAGGGACAGACGTGATGGTCGCCGGGAGAAGGAGGGCCGCCTGGTGAAGACGTAGGACATGCGCTTCCTCAATGTGGGCGTGTAAGTCTCCGAGCCATCGTCGGCGATGGAGTCGAGGGATGTCCGCTCGCGGAGGTATTTGCCCTCGCCATTGAGCTCCTTGAGTGCGATGTATCGGGGATCTTGGCCAAAGAATCGGTGGCGCATCGTTTCTCTTTTTTTTCCGAGTTGCGCAGAGAGTATTTAGGGAGAAGGAGAGTGAGTGTGCCTGCTTAATTGTCCGGCCGAGGCTGGTGTGATGGTGTGGTGGTGGTGGTAGTATGCTGAATGGCTCGTATCACATATGTAGTGTAAGTCGGCGTGGTGGTCAAAACCCAGGTTGAGCGAATGTGAGATGGAGTGGTGTGAAATAAGGAGAAAAGAAACGGTGCAAAGTTTGAAAGCTGCGCTGTACTTAAGAAATGAGGGACAGTACTTTAGAAAGAGGGAAAGAAATGAAAAGGGTGTCGAGATGCAGACCGTGCGTATTTTGAGCGTCAAAGTCCTTGGGTGGCGGATCGCGTCGTCGCGCGCTGGGACGGGCTGGTATGCCATGTTTCACCCGGCCCAGGCGGGCACTTAGAGACAGTGGCGCATATAAACAGAAAAAAAGGGCAAATATGTCTTGCAATGAATTATTTTCGCCATTCTCGCTGCCATAGAGGGATGAGACTCACAGCACATTTTGGTGAGCACTTGTGAGGGCTGATGGCGACATGGCACACACACAGGGAGCGCCATGACATTCTGAGACGTGATGGGCAGCGCCACCTGACGCCATCTTCAGAAGCGCACGGTGAAAGAGGGGAAGAGCATAAATGAGGAAGAAAAAATAGAAACGATGGGTATCAGTTCATAGAGGTGAGAGTCTACAGTACGCGAATTGTTTCCTGCTTTACATTGCAGAGACTTTGCATTCTATCTATACCAGCGGCCTTGCACCCGGCGCAAGATCCACGCTGCGGGGAGTCGAAGTCTGCGGCTGTCCAGGCTTTGTTTGCTGCCAAGCACTTGTAGCTAGTACAAATGTTTTAGCGTGCTGTGGCCCTGTGGGCGCATGAACCAGAGGCTTCAGTGGTCCAGAGGATTGTCATCTGCCCCAAGCCGGGATCTCCATTGCCCACCACCGTTTGAGCAATGTAAAATGTTCGCGGCGGAATTGTCTTGCTGACCATTTCTGTCCATTCGCACAATTCTCGACTGTAACATGGCTTGACTCGTTGGTCTGCCTGCGCACTGGATCTAGCCTCGCTGGTGGCTGAGGACTCGGGAGGCCGCACCACCCCACCGCTCAACACCAAGGTACCTGCCTACGCAAATATGTAGGGACTGGTACTTGCGCGCTGCCCAAGGCCGGCAATCTCCCCGTGGCAGATGGGCAGGGTCCGGACCACGGGCGGCCTGCGCATCTTTTTTGCTCCTCCAGCCGCGCAAGAGTACCATCAAGAAGCACCCCGTTGCCCGACCGCCGTCGTTCCTCACCCTCACGCCCTCCTCGCAAGACGACAAACGCGCCTCGCCATCATGTCCATCCCCATGACCAGACTGGGCGGCCGCGGTACGCTCCATTGGGCACCCAATTTGACCAATTGACCCTCTTCCCGCTAACCTCCTTCACCCCGGCCACGCAGCCTTTAACGGCGACGACCATGGCGACGACAGCGAGCGCGAGTATGACCGCCTGCGCGACCTTGCGCGCGCCGAGGCCGAGAAGCGCAATGCGTGTTACGACAAGGTGCGGCCTCCCCCCTCCCGCCTCTTCTTGCGCGCGCAACTGCCCCTACCCTCCCCTATCTCTTGAACTGATTCCGAGCGGCGCACACAGTCTCGCAACGCCTACAACGCGGGCGACGGCGGCCGCGCCAAGGAGCTCTCCAACGAGGGCAAGGCGCACGACGCCAAGATGGACGACTACAACCGCCAGGCCTCCGACTTTATCTTTCGCGCCAACAACGCCCCCGGCCGCGTCGACGCCGACGCCATTGACCTGCACGGCCAGTTTGTCGACGAGGCCGAGCGCATCCTCGAGGAGCGCATCCGCGCCGACCGCGCCCGCGGCCAGACGCACCTCCACGCCATTGTCGGCAAGGGCAACCACTCGGTCGGCCACGTGCAAAAGATCAAGCCCAAGGTGGAGGCGCTCTGCCGCGAGCTCGGCCTGCAGTGCCGCACCGAGGAGAATGCGGGCCGCATCTACATTAACCTCCAGGGCGGCGAGCCCATCCCCCCGCAGCACGGCGGCGGTGGCAAGCCCCATGGCGGACAGCAGCAGCATGGTGGACAGCAGCAGCACGGAGGCCAACACCATGGTGGTCAGCAGCATGGTGGTCAGAACCAGGGCCAGAACCAGCAAGACGACATTGCGGCCATGGTCGAAAAGGTTCTCCCTCGCATCCTGCGCAAGCTCGAAAAGGCCTGCTGTACTGTCATGTAGAGAGCCTAAATGGCATCTGCTGTGTACATTTCTTCCGGGTCATATGTACCAAGTTGCATTATTTTTTTTTGATACCAAGGCTTTTAGGCGCGCAAAGGGTGCACTGCAATGTATATACGTCATGTGAATATATTGCTTGTTACTAACGCGAAAAGTGTGTGTGCAATACACACCGCTTTGATCTATTGGTTCCTTCTACCCCCTCTCTCGTCTTCCTTGTCCCCTCATACTCTGCCCCCCTCTGCCTCTCTACCTATCTGCGTTCACGACGCTCGCGCTTCCGCTCACGACGAGTCTTGCGCGCATCCGACGGCGCAGGATACTGCTCCATCGAATATCCGTCTCGTGACGGCACGTTGCCGTGCGCCGGCATCGACGACTGCGCCTCGACGTCCGCCGGCTTGCTGTCCTCGGGCGCCGCCCTCGCGAGCGCAAAGCCAAGCACCTCGCAGACGAGCACGACAATGGCCTCCACGACCACCTCCATGGCCAGCATGAGCCACGCCGTCGACTGCACGTGCGAAAAGACGAGCAGCTCGCTGTACACCAGCCGCACCAGCACAAACGGCAGGCACGCGACGACGGCGACGACGATGCGGCGCTCTCCCTGCGCCACGTACCCCCGGTTGACGCATGCTAGCAGCGTCTCCAGGCAGAGCAGCGCAAATACGGCAATCATGAGGCCGCTGCCCGCGCGGCTCGTCGCGGGGTAGCTGACCCGCGGCGCGCCGCCCGCGCCGACGGTAAAGGTGGCGCTGAAGCCGCCGACGAGGAGCAGGATCATGGCGACGAGCATGAGGAGCTGGATGGCGCGGTGCAGGAGCGGCTTGACGACGTCGTGGCCGTTGCGGCGCATCGACTCGAAGACGCGCGAGAGCAGGCCGAGCAGCATGAGGATGAGCGGGCCGAGGCCAAGCCCGTTGAGGACGAGCCAGCCAATGTACAGGTTCTGGTCCGCGGGGGCGGAGAGGGTGGCGAGGCGGAGCGCGCTGCCGATGATGCGGATGAGCGCGAGGACGAGCAGGTAGCGCCAGCCGGCGGATTTGAGGAAGCCGTGCTTGCGGCAGAGGAGGACGGCGCCGGCGAGGAAGACGGCGTAGAGGAGGACCTGGGCGACGGCGAGGGCGTCGTATGTGTCGAAAGGGCGATGCATAGCTGAGGCTTATGTGGTTTTCAAACACTGAATGCTTTGGGGGTTGATATGAGAAGGCCAAAAAAAGAATATCAAGGGTAAATGCTGAGAAAAGTAAAGATTGCTTGATAGGGTTGATGTGGTGATTGACTGGCAAGGCGGAGGTCCATCGGCCAGGGTATATATACTGGTGTAGCAGCGAGGAGCATCTGCGGCCTCCCATTATTCTCTCCATCACCGCGGCCGGCAAACCGGCACACTAACCTTGAATCGAAAAACAAAAACCGAGCAGAACCGTCGGATTCATGAGAGACTGTTGCGCGTTGTCAAGTCAGCCTGCCCACCCCCCCCATTCTCGACACAGCCCTACCAGTGGTGCGGCGACGCGGCCGCCGAAACGATTACCAAAAGCGGCAACCGTCTCGTAGAGCGTTGATCCTCTGCGATTGGCGCTAGGCCGCTTGGGGTCGCAATCGGCGAGAGAAAAGGCTGGGCGATTGGTTTTTGGCCAATGCGAGGCCTGTATGTAAAACAGAGAACCAGAGGCTAAATTTTTTATATTCGTTGTGCGTCAGGGCTCCAACACGGCGACCCGTAAGCTGCAAGAGTGCGCAGTGGTGGTCTCATCGCACAAGTTCCGAAAACAGATAGGCCTGGTCAGCAATTGGAAGCGGCTGATCCTGTATCCGATGGATGTCGTTCAAAACACATCTCTGGCTTCGATCTTTAGGCGCTAGAGCGTATCGTAAATGTCCCCCATCGTTGAAACAGCCCGATTCCGAAATTTCTTCCCGTGGAGGCCATGCACCGCCAACTTTATCCATTCCGAGAGTCAATGCCGGCCTCTACATTGTAAGAGAAGATTTGACCCTCTGTATCTCGCCGAATGGTGGAGCAGTAGCGTGTAGCTTACATCACATTGGTTCCCAGGCAAGAAGTGCCACTCGGGCGGGCAGGCCACCGTCTTCTAATCTGTCTTTCATGATTTCTTCGGCCCAATCATTAATCATCTTGATAACAGGGAAGGGTTTTCGAACGGATACACACATCCCCTTGTCTGGGTATTCCCATTCAGATTCGTCATCAACTTCGACATAGCGGCCCCCATTGGCGATGAATGTCTTCCTATGGCTGCATCGCCTGCTTGTAGCCAGGCTTTTGCGTCTTTCGAGTTGATTATCAATAAGATAAACTGTAGTTTCTGGTCCGCATCTCATCAAGGCCCGCTCCCAGTGGCGGTATAGGGGCTGGCCATGCCTCATGGGGACGAGCACTGGCTTCTGGCTGTATTCCACCGCGATTTGACGCAAGTTTTTATGATGTATTGGCCTTTGGCGGCGGAAGAGCCTTAGACCCATCGCGTTAAAGAACGCGTCCTGCGGAAGAACGATGAGATCGTCGAATGGGAAATAGGTGAGATGTCTAGTGGTGCACGTCGAGTCCTGGAACGGTAGGGTAGAGGGGTGCCACGGGATGCCTCGCAAAAGATTGACTGGGCTGGATTCCGGTACTACGATGCGGCCAAAGGCACGTTGCATGACACGTTTTGACTCGAGGCAGGCGTCCCAGAGCCCGCTGTCAATACAATACGTGGACCGACTCCCGTGCAACCCGAGCTCGAACGCATACGGCATCGGAAACTCTCCCAAAAAGACCGTGGCTTCGAGAAGAGGCTTCAACCCACCGAACCTCCGGCCCCGATGTGTGCGCACGTCCAAGAATTGAACTCCTGCGGTCTCTCTGTCGCGAATAGCTGCCTCCCAAATTTGAAGCCGCAGCTCGGCCGGCAAGAGCGAGAAGAGGTAGAACTCGGGCACCATGTTGGAGGACTGTGTAGGCGTTTTTAGACAAGAAGTAAGAGTTTGTTGTGAGTTGAGCAACCCGGACAGTAGGAAGGCCTGTATTATATATGCCAGTCTAGGGAATGGACGATTTAAGCTCTGTAGTGGCGTAGTATGACTCACTGGGCTGCATTTAGGAAGGCGTCACAAGGATATTTGACACCGTCGTTATTCGTTCTGTACAGCCGCGCACTAGCGGATCAAAAGAGACAATGATTTCACTTGCTCCTCAATTATTATGCCAAATGGTAAGCTCATTTGAGCCTGGGTGGCATCACCCGGGAAAGCGTATCTCGTCCAGCGGTCGAGTAGCTGCTACGGTATCGGCTTGTACTTTAGGCTATGGTTCCAAAGCTGGCACAAAAGCTCGTTATGCTGTCGAAGGTTGTGTCTGCAAGAATGTCTTTCACGGCTTTTGTGACTCGCGTGGCGGCTAGCGCCTCAAAATTTCGATGATTTGGGCTAAAGTGTTTGCCTTCGATCGGATTAGCGTGACGGCTAGCGTGACGGCAAGTGTGGCGGCTAGAGTCGTAAAGTTTATTGGTCGTCAAGGCGATAGTTTATTGGCTGGTGTGATGTAGGGTGCTGGGCCGTCATTTTACTCTGGCTTGGTGCCCATAGTAGCATTGTGATAATGTTGGTAGTTGTGCGCGCTGCAGAAAATTAGAGGGAGAAAAAGGACGAGCGAAACCTTTGGCCGGTCAGCAAGACAAATAGCGGTTGCCCTCCCTTTGCTGACGGTGGGCTTCACCTGCCTCGGATTTGGCTGACTGTCGCCTGTTCTATAAGTACTGTAATACGGCCCTCGAGCTTGGAGCTTGGCCTTTTTCCTCTTGTCTTCAAGCACACCACGACCACCGCCGCCGCCGCCCAGCCCGTAAGTTGAGTATCCGATTTTTATTTGTTCTTTGCTAATAGTGAATGCTGTAGCCAGACATCGCCCAGTTAGTGAAGACTGCCCGGCGATGCCACCAGTAGTTTACAAGCGCTAACATTAGCTCTCCATCCCGAAGATCGCTTCTTGCTCCCATTCGGTTTATGACGGAGAGGACTATGCTAATACTTTTTTAAGCACACACAGAAAGACACGCACGCACGCACACACACGCACACACGCACACACACACACACACACACACACACACACACCACGGTTAGTACCGAGTTCTGTTCCTCTGTCATGACTTGGCCGCTGTTTCAGCTACCATAATGGATTCTAATATGCTTCGAAGATGGCTGGCCACCGCGTAAGTACCAGCATAAGTTTCCCATTTCACCAACCGCGCTAATACAGTTTAAAAGAATGCCAAGAAGACTGCCTGCTGTTTGTCTACCCTTTCCCTTTCTAAAAGTCCCCGCTGCTAAAATTGTCGCATGATAGCGCGCTGGACCCTACCATGCCGTAAGTCTGGCTACCATGTCGATGAAATATTCGCTAATTCGCTCTTTACAGCCCCCCCGCAACGCTGTAAGCACAATCTGCTATACTAATTCACCTCACCACTAATAATATGATAATAGAGCCGCGCCCCCTCCCGCGCCCCCTCCCCCGCCGGCGCCCCGACCGGTCCCCGCGCCGTACGTCACTTTATCTCAACCATCGAGCAATACCATGTTATTACCAAAGCTAATACAGATGCAGACGAGCCGACAGCCCTCCGGCCCCCGCTGGGGGGAGCAAGGAGTAAGTGTCCCATATTATCATGCACTGCGAGAGAACGAAGTCGTACTAAT
This sequence comes from Akanthomyces dipterigenus, assembly GCA_030783385.1. Classification (NCBI taxonomy): domain Eukaryota; kingdom Fungi; phylum Ascomycota; class Sordariomycetes; order Hypocreales; family Cordycipitaceae; genus Akanthomyces; species Akanthomyces dipterigenus. Next base: position 116,922 of record JARJRE010000373.1, on the reverse strand, counting down.
GACGCCAAAACCATAATCAGCACTCCGCGGTATGTTGACATTGTTGAAGCTTGTATTGATAGCTACTAATAGTTGGAAAGCCTCAAAACGGCAGATTTGTGAGTTCATCTTCCCAGTTGGCTGGAGGCCACCATTGGCTAACGCATGTTATAGTATGCCGCCGTAAAATTCAAGGTGAGATACCGATCGGCCCACGCTGCTTTACCTTTGCAATAGGAGCTTAGCTAACGCTTTGGGATTTCTAGGAGCATTTCGATGCAGCCGCCGTAAGTATCCATATTTCATCATGCTCCGTTATTGAGCTAGTGGTGAATCAGACGCGTGCTAACATGGTATGCTAAGAGAATTGACGAAACTCTAGCTGTATGTGGATCAGGCAGATCCGTACATGCTGTTTGTGTGACGCGGCTAACTCGCATCGCTCGGCTCAGCGTCTTGAAGCTGACAGAGTGGCAAGCAAAATCTGGTCCCAGCACCAGGAATACAAGCTAACATCTTGGACAGCGTCTTCAAGCTGACCGAGTGGCAAGCAAAACCTGGTCCCAGCACCAGGAATACAAGCTAACATCTTGGACAGCATCATTTGAAGCAGGCCGCGGTAAGAAAAGTCGAGGCCAGGACCAACGTGACAAAATTGCTAAAATTAGTTGAATGAATGTATTTCCAGCTAGAGGCCGCCGTAAGTTCAACTCAAGCTGGGACCGCGAACTCCAGGCGCAAGGTACTAACTCCTGAGTAGAAGGTCGAGGCCGCGGCCAAGGCCGCCGAGTTGGGACGCGTCGTAAGTCACTCGTGCTGCTGCCATATATTTGCCCAGTGTACTAACTTGGAATACAGGCAGAAATTGCGGCTCTAGTGGCAAGTCATTACCCCGAATCGCCCCCTTGCCTGACTGCACAACGCCCGCCATTCCTCTCCCGTTCCTCCCCCATTCCTGAAATACCATTTTTCTCGCCGCTAATAACTCACACATCTAGGCCGCCGCGCAAGAGGTAGGATTCGACGCATATTATAGATTCAGCACAATGACAATTGGACTAGACGACTAACTATGATGAATAGGCTGAAAATGCGTCTCCGGACGTAGGAATACCGGCAGAATTTGCGGCTCTAATGGCAAGTCATTACCCCGAATCCCCTTGCCTGACTGCACAGCGCCCGCCATTCCTGAAATACCATTTTTCTTACTGCTAACAACTCACACATCTAGGCCGCCGCGCTAAAGGTAGAATTTGACGCTTATTATAGACTCAGCATAATGGTAATTAGACTAGACGACTGACTGTGATGAATAGGCTGAAAATGCGTCTCCGGACGCAGGGGCGGTATGTATGCGCCAAACGTGCGTATTCCATTCTTGTTACTAACGCGTGCGAATTTAGTCTGCCCAATAAAGTAAGCAATCTTACTCGGCACCTGATCAAAGACTTGTTTTTTTTCATTCAAGTACTAAGAAAATTACAGCTCCATTATCCTCGTTTTTTGGGTCAATATCTTTACCCCATTTTTACCATCTTGATCTCTGGTAAGTTACGCCTTGATTAGCTAAGCCGCTCCAACGCGCATCAGACGCGTGCTCAAGAACAGCACTCTCGTGTACCTCTTACCCCCCTCCGTCCTTTCCTCTCCCATGCTCCTTCTGCACCTGGCCCATTTCCGTTCATATGATTCGGGGAGTTCCCGCTTCATCTACTAGACCCTTTGCTGCGCTCCGATGCCTGTTTCTCTGCAACATCGTCATCACTAGTCTGCCCGCCGACGATCGCAGAAGGTGCCGGTTTCTGTCCAGTGCTATTCCTGCTGTTGCATCATCACATTCAATGCTTGCCAAAGCCAAGAAGGACTTTGAAGCCAACCGGCCTCCGACTTTGCATCGCAATGCTAAAGGCACTGAGCTCGCAAAACAACTTTTCCCATCCAGCAGCCCTAGTCAACCTCCCTCGGACATACGCGATCAGCTCAAGTGGCATGGATCTCGGCGCTTTCTGAACTCATCACCGTCGACAGCGCAGTCCAAACGGCCGCCATGCAAGCAGCCAGACGACGAGCAAATCTGTGACAATGGCGCTCCAAGCAGCAACGGAGCGGGCAAAGGATCTTTAGCTTCTCTCTACCGCAATTCATTTTCTTCTTTTCAGGAGAATGTTATTGACTTGACTGCAGAGCAGTCCAGTATCGAGAAGAAGCAAGCAGTTTTTTTTGCCGAAGACGATTTTAGCGACGATGACGACTTAGACCTCGATTTTAAGATACCGTCCGCCGTATCACCCTCTAAAGCCACATCGATATCTCATTTCGCAGCTCCGAAGGAGAAGGCCATCCCGATATCTAGATTTGCAGCCCCGAAAGAAAATATTGCGCCGCAGTCTTCTGAGCAGGCCATTCCCTGGTCATCATCGCCGGCCTCACACTTTCTACCACCACAACATCCTCGGAACGAGCCGACATTATCAGCAGGGAGCAATACCTCCTTGAAACGGGTGTCCCCGGAAGCGGATGACGACTGTTTTGAGACGCCAGCACCCAAAAAGACCAAAAAACGAGCGCTTCCTGCCGCTTGGCGGCAAGACAAGACCTCACAGGATGAGTCTTTGGACCCAAAGCCCGAGACACCAGCAGAAAAGGCACACGCCCGAGGCCTATGGGACCCGTCCGCCAGCGCTATAAAGGAACAGAAGAAACAACTCAAGAACCAGCGAAGCACAAAACAGGAAGCATCTGAAGTTGAAGCTCAGGCGGACCTTCCCCCACCTGACCCGTCTACTCTCCCCGTGCAACGTTCAGAAACCATTTCGCTGAGTAGCGAGCAGCGACACGTGCTGGATCTTGTCGTCGAGCAAGGGCAAAGCGTCTTCTTCACCGGACCTGCGGGTACAGGTAAATCGGTGTTGATGAGAGCCATTATCAGCGAGTTGAGATCCAAGTATGCACGGGAATCAGAGCGCGTAGCAGTGACTGCGTCAACAGGCCTCGCTGCATGCAACATTGGTGGCGTCACGCTACACAGCTTTTCAGGTATCGGGTTGGGCAAAGAAGACGCCCCCGCCCTTATTAAGAAGGTGCGAAGGAACCCAAAAGCCAAGAACCGATGGCTGAAGACAAAGGTTCTGATTGTTGATGAAATCTCCATGGTGGACGGCGATTTGTTCGACAAGCTGTCTCAGATTGGTCGTACAATACGCAACAACGGCCGGCCGTGGGGAGGAATCCAGCTTGTCATTACTGGAGACTTCTTCCAGCTGCCACCTGTGCCTGATGATTCAAAGGCCCAGGCCAAATTTGCATTTGATGCTGCAACATGGACCACGTCGATAGACCACACTATTGGGCTGACTCAAGTATTTCGTCAACGTGATCCGGACTTTGCCCGCATGCTCAACGAGATGCGACTGGGCAAGATTACAGACGAAACAGTGGCGGCCTTCAAGGCTCTTGAGAGGCCACTCAACTTTGACGATGGCGTCGATTCTGCAGAACTCTTCCCTCTACGTGCGCAAGTAGAAGGATCCAACGAAAAGCGACTACGAGATTTGCCTGGTGAGATTCACCGATTCGGAGCGGCCGACACAGGAGACCCAGCGATCAAGGACAGGCTGCTTGCGAACATGATGGCGCCCAAGTCGATCGATTTGAAGCTCAATGCGCAGGTCATGCTCATCAAGAACTTGGATGCATCACTGGTGAATGGGTCTCTTGGCCGTGTAATTGGATTCTCGGATGAGCGAACATTCGAAATGGGCGGCGGTATACCGGATGACCCGACAATGGATGCGGCCTTTAACAAGGCACGAAAGAAGCTGAGCAGTTTTAGTCGCGACTCTGACTTGATATCGAATTCGAAGAAGCAGTTCCCCGTGGTGCAATTTGTCTCGGCGTCGGGCATGCCACGCGTCATTCTGTGCCAGCCAGAAGAGTGGAAGGTTGAGCTGCCCAATGGTGAGGTGCAAGCAAAGAGAACACAACTGCCGTTAATTCTAGCATGGGCACTCTCGATCCACAAAGCGCAAGGTCAGACGCTCGAGAGAGTCACGGTCAACCTCGGCAGGGTATTTGAAAAGGGCCAGGCATACGTGGCGCTTTCTCGAGCAACCTGCCAGGAAGGCCTGCGGGTGATGGGTTTTGATAGGCATAAGGTGATGGCACACCCAAAGGTGGTGGAGTTTTATAATAAGCTGTATTCGGCGGCGGAGGCCGGCATGCGACGGCCGAATGCGATTTTAGACTTTGTGGCAGCTAGAAGAGGCCTCTAACTAAACAGACAAATGTAGTATAGATAGTTGTTTAGTGTCATGTATAAACGATTGATGATTGTTGCAACTGTTGTGCTTGCTGTCGCTATTGTGCTTGCTGTCGCTATTGTGCTTGCTGTTGCTATTGTGCTTATTGCGCACTATTATACTTGATATTACCATTGTGTCTATTATTACTATTATGCTTTAATAGTATTACTGTTATGGTCATTAGAAATTATGCCTCCCGGCTGTTCCGATTCTTGGCGTCCGTCGACAAGCATCGGAGTACGGCTTCGGCCAGGTGGGTCTGACGTCCGTGGCACACTGAGCGATGACTCTGCCGGCCGAGTGGGTCCATGGCTGCATGTCGCACGCAGATGCTAACTACTGATACAGCAGTTCGGCGGGAGCCACAGTGTCCAAGGTACCTGGAGCATCTCCCTGCTGAAACCAGTTACAATGCATCAACCTGAGCAGCAAGGCAACTTTGTGCTCCTCTTACCAGACTTCCTGGGACCTATTTGGCAGCAAAGAGCGTGGAGACAGCAGGCCGTGACGGCTGCTGCAGAAGTACCAGCATTGAACAGAGGTAATTGTACCAGTACCTACAAAACCGCCCCTCAGAGGTTAGCAGTGGCGCTGGGGGTTTGCTGGTGGCAGTTTTGGTGGGGAGGAACAGGATTTCTTGCCCACTGGCCTGCTCGCCAGCGCTTCTTTTCCCCCCTTCACTCTCCAACCCCAGCGATTCTCCTCCCCGAGAGCCGACGATTTGTAGCGCGATAAAACAAGTCGGGGACTGCTGGAAGCTTTCTCGTCTGTTTTCTCTGCATTGCCTGCTCCTGTCTGTCGCCGGCTTTGCCGCCACTGCCGCACGTCCCTGCAGCAGCACCTGGCAACCTGGCCACGAGACCTCTGGCGTTTTTTTTTTCGCCTCTCTGCCACAGCATCCAACGACGAGGGCGAGAGCATCGGGGCCAATTCCCTTGAGCACCGAGGAACTAAGACAGATAGGAAGAAGGAGCCGGTATTCGCTTACTCGGCAACTTATTTGTTTCACTCGCCTCGTCGTCATTCTTGATTCATCGACACGCGTGCGCACGTCGAGACAATCAGCAACCGCAAAAGCAATCCGCAAACGACGAGCTAGCTCCGCATCGACTGCCGCGTTGTTTTCTGAGTTTGACACTGCAAATCACGAGCAAACACTCTTCTCCCGCCAATCTTGGGATTGGAATTTCCTCTTAATGCAGGAGATTCTCTGCTAAGCTCAGTGGTCTCTCGTGACCGCAGCTTGCTACCCCCTGTTTGGTGACGTCGACATACACCTGCGAACAACTACCGCAAGACGGCCCATAGACGACTGACAGCGCATACGACGTTGCAAGGCCACCCAGCATGGCGAATCAGTTCATTGGTCTCCAGATGCGGGTAGTCCTGCGCGACCCGCCAGGTTACCGGCTCATCGGCACCGTTCGAGACGTTGAAGCTGGCAGCAGCCTCAGTCTCATCAACGGTACGGCGTTTTCATCCCTCTGTCCATATCGGACTGATTGTACTGATATACTCTCACAGTGTTTGTAGTTGCGACGCAAGAGCATGTTCCGCTAATGCGCATCAATGCTCTCAATATTGCCGACCTCTCCGAGCTACCTCGAGACCAGCAGCAGCAGCCTCCTCCACCCCCTCCTCCCAATTACGATATCCCGACGCCGACTCAGCCGCCAGGATATGCTAGCCAGAACATTTCGCCGACAAAACCAAACTTTGTTGACCCTGCTATCCTGAGCATGGGCTGCCGTCCAGGTTCGGGGCTTCCCCTGGCGAGTGCACCGCACAAGGTACCTGCGCGGACTTTCAAACCGGGCATGCCATACCCAGTCATCTCATCTGAGAACCAATCACAAGGAGATCTCGGCCGCCTCTTCAAGAGTATCAACATCTCCAAGGCAGCTGATGCCGAGAATGTGCCGACTACCCCCGAAGCGACACCACAGAAGCGCAAGGCTCGAACTCGCAACTCTCGACAGTCGAAACCAGCTGAAGATATTGATGACGGCGCCGCGGCTGCTCCCGGTAGCCACGGCAAAGGCTGGCGTCAGACGCCCATGCTGCAGAGCACATCATCCTTTCAGCCTTTCAAGGCTCTCAAGAAGAACGGGAAGACTCCGAAAGATCTACCCGACAATGGCTGGGCTTCGGAAGATGTCACGGAAGAAATGCCCGAGTTTGACTTTGAGAACAATCTGGCCAAGTTTGACAAGCGCACACTGTTTGACCAGATGCGTAAAGATGACGTTGTTGACGAGGCTGATCGACTCGTGTCGCACAATCGAAACCCCAAACCCGGAACAGCAGGGGGCAAGAACTTGCATCACACGGAAAATGTCCTAGATTTGCCGTCAAGCACTCAAAATGCTGATTATTGGAATAGCGAGGCTGAAGTCGGAGGCGTCCACCACAACGAAGTCTTGAGCGGTCGCGAACAGAAAAGCGGGCAATCGACCAAGAGAGCAGATAGTAAACCGGGGCCCAGTCGCCGCTCGCAGTCGCGTAAGGCTAGCGCTGCCATGGGTGGGCAGCCGCTTTCGCGAGTCAACTCAAGCGTGCGACAGTCGCTGCCATCGCGTCGATCCAGCCCACGATCGGGATATCGCAGTGCCGAGGTACAACCGCCACAGATCCAACAGCCAGGCCTTTACCTTGTCCCGTCAAACCGTCGGGTGGAGGCTATTTCCACGCTGCAGATGCTCAACGTCGAAAATATAGCTGCCAACGAAGTTGGACTGCCAGAGACACTGATGGCTGAGAATGCTGGCCGTGGCATTGCCGAGGTGGCGGTCAAGGCACTGTCCGACCCAGCACTCAAAGTTCGATACGAGATGGCTGGCGCGGCGCTGTCTCAGGCCTCTGACGCATCGTTGCCAAACAATTCCACAGTGGTGATTTTGGCGGGTAACAACAAGTCAAGTATCCGTGCGCTGGTTGCTGGTCGTCACCTGCGCAACAAGGGCTACGACATCATGGTTTGCCTGGTGGGCATTGAGCGAGAGCGCGACCTGCTGGAGGAGTTGCGGCGCCAGATTCAGCTGTATCGCAGCTTTGGCGGCAAAGTGCTCAAGAAGAATGATTTCTTCGAGCAGCTGCGCAAGACGACGCCAGCTGGCGCAGCTGTCACATCTGCCGGCAGCTCAGGGGCTGGACGAGTGTCGGTAGCTTTGATTATCGATGCCCTCCTCGGACTGACCATGTCGTTTGAGGAGCTGCGCATAGGTGATCAAGCCACTGTGTACGAGTTGATGGAGTGGGCTAACCGCAACGAGGCTTTTGTGCTGTCCATTGATGTACCATCGGGCATCGATCCCAGCACTGGCAAGGTTGCTATCATTGACGGGTCACAGCTCTTTGTCAAGCCGCGATACGTGGTGGCTGTTGGGGCTCCGAAACGGGGGCTTGTCGAGGCCGTGACGCCCCCAGACGACGAAGACGCTCTGTCGGCGCACGGCGGCATTGCTCAAGACGAGGAATGGCGACTGTACATTGTGGATATGGGGCTAGGACACACTGTCTGGCGCAAAGCTGGGACCAAGGTGCGCAAAGGCATTGACTTTGACGGCAAATGGATATTGGAGATGAAGTATCGAGGCGATCAAGAGGAGCCGGATGATTACTGATGGGACAGGAGAGTCTGCTGGTAACGGTAAGACTCGCAGTCTTTTTTTTTCCCTTTGTGACTTGCATATTGGCGGCGTTTATGGAAGAGGGCATGATTTTCTGTTGCAAAAAGGACGAGATGGATCCTTCTCGTTCCTGCTTGTCATATCCCGTTATAATCACTCTTTTTTGGTTTCTCGTGATGGGGGGGAAAGATGTACATATGCATATGCTCTGGTTTTCTTTTTTCCCTACAAGATTTTATATTTATTCACGGCGGCTTTACCAGTTAGAAAAAAGGCAAATACCCAAGGAGACAGTCTAATGGAGCTCTTTTTTAATATTTTCTTTTCCTTAGTTTGGCTCGTATTCTTGTCACAGCAGAAAAGCCAACTGCAGATTGTGTATGATACTATTCTTCACTTAATTGTAGTTTTGGACGAGCGTGGCCAGGGAGTAGGAAATAAGCTTATCTTTAGCGTGACAACTGGCCAAAGGGGGAGGCTTCCGGCGCGGGGTATCATTGGCGGCGGACGAGAGTACATGACCATGTTGATCAAGTAACGTGATTTGATAACCGGGCGAGGGGTAATAGAGGCGCTGAAATGCCAAGACAAGGAAGACATGTGGAAGACGGTTTGCGCCCATTCAGCTGGGGCGCCAGACCTGGGTTCGGAGAGAATCTTGCCCCTTCCGACCCCCTTCTTCGGCCTAGATGGGTGACGCGGCGCCGAGAAGCAAACTCCCGTATGAGATGGGATGGACAAGGCAGCGTTCTTGGCGATGAAGGACTTGAGAGGCAACTATAGGAGGTTTCTTTTTTTTTTAAAACATTTTTCCACCAGCATGTCTGCAGTATTGCTAGTTGTGAATAGACTACTGAACCCACGCCGCCTTTGTCATCCTAGAGGGGAGATGGGACCCTGTGATGGACTAGCATGCATGAAGACATATGAGGAAAGACATGCATGCGCAGTAGCGGGTATTGGACTTTTGTATCCGTATTCTCGGCGAATTATTTGCCGCTCAAGTCGCCCTGAGATTTGCAAAGGTCAATTTACTCGGCATTTAGGTCTGGGCACGACTGTGGAACGGAGAGCCTCATGTGGCGACGAGGCTCGAGATGAGGTCCGTCGCAAAGGCCAAAGACGGCACTGCCGCTGTATGTAGACAAGGAAAAGGAGGTGGTAAATTGAAGAGTAGAGAGAAAGGTGGACGATGAAGATGGGATTCAAGTAGCAGCAAGTGAGCACAAATCGCATTCTACGGTACCTTTAGCCCGACTATTGCGAGTGTCAGCGACGGGCTGGCGTGGCTGCCCGCTAGTCGCTCACCAGGTTAGTACCTACCAAGCATCCACTAAAACGCTTCCTACAGCGGTCCACACAGCCTCCTTGCACTGAACTGCTTGCGCGGGAGTCTTTGCACACACGCCCATTTCCCAGCGCATGCCTGTTGTCGCTCTACCACTGTCGCGCCAATCTCTCTCGCCTCCTCTTCCTCTCCGACAACACCATCTTTGTACGACTTTATTCGCACCCCGCATTCTCCGACTCTCGCTGTTATTTTTTCATTTCTCCATGTCGAAATCGCTCACATACTCTACCGCCATTGTTTCATCGTCATTATACGTCAACATTCAGCGCCGGCCGCTCCGTTACAGCGACGCCGAACCGCTTTCCCGTCTTCAACTTTAAGACGCCTCGCCGGTACATTTCGGACAACGCCGCCCAGAACCGACAACGTCACCCCACGGGTCAGGGCCTCCTCGGACTCCATGGCCCTCACTCGATAGCCTCGCGCTTCTTCTCTTCCTTTTCTTTCCTCGCCTCGTCCGAACTTGATCTCGCGACTTACGCTTGCCTTGTCACCTGGAGGGTCTGTTCTTCACCAATCCGAGCACACGCTCGACCCGGACGCTTTGCAACAGCGGAACCCACCCCCCTCCCCTCCGCCCAGGTGAGGGCTCGCAGAGAGAATGGTGTCCGTCGATGTGGCCGCCTCGGCGACTCTGACGGCAGCCGCTTCCCTCTGCACGTCGACCCTCTACCCGGCCTTTGGCATCGTCACCCTTCCCGACCTCGGACTGCCCATCACCCTCGCCGAGCCGCTCGTGCAGCAGGTCCCCTGCCTGCCTCTGATGCTGCGCGCCGAAAGCGACGACAGCGCCACCAGCCTCAGCAGCAGCAGCAGCGCCGAATCAAAACAAGGAGCCACCACCAGCGGCACGCCTGTCACCTCACCGGTCGTCACGCCGCCGGGCTCCGCACAAGCTGCGGCCGCGACAAAACAGTCCACGTCCACATCCACGGATGACGGCAACATTACAATCTCGGACATTGTACTCACGGCGACGACAGGCACCCCCACGGCTTCGGCGACGCTCAACTTTCACAACGGCAACGACAACCCCAAGACGGTACACATATCGAGTTTCGGCGACCCCTTCTACCTCTCCACCTCGCCTATCATTTACGCGCTCGCCGCCACGACCATTGTTTCCTGGATGCTTGTCATTGCCCTCTTCATCACCACTCGGTCCACTTTTGACGGCGGCATCGTGTACCTCGGCAGCCGGGGTAGCTTCACCGGAAGTTCGTCCTCGGGCGGCGTCAGCATCGGTGGCCGTCCGTGGTTGCAAAAGATTGCAGCACTGACCGTCGCCATATCACTCACCATTGCGACGGCCGACACAATGTCCATTGTCAAGGACCAGTACGTATGGGGCATCACCAATGCCCGGGAGCTGCAGCGCGACGTCATGTCGCGCCTCGAGCTCAAAGTAATTCGAATCATATCAGATACGTTTCTCTGGCTAGCGCAAGCCCAGACTCTTATCCGCCTCTTTCCTCGGCATCGCGAAAAGGTCGTCATAAAATGGGTAGCTTTCGCACTGATCAGTCTGGACGTCGTCTTTTCCTCGCTCAACAGCTTTCCTTTCGGCGAATACGACATTCTCAACGGCAACTATGTCGACCCCAACGCAACCGACGACAGCCATACCAACAAAGGGCTCGCCCATCCCATACCGGCCATTAGCTATGTTTTCAAGCTCTCGCTCGGACTTCTTTACTTTTTCTGGGTATCATACTATGCGTTTTTGAAGCGACGTTGTGCCTTTTATCACCCGTTGATGAAGAATATTTGCCTCGTTGCGGTGATTTCGCTTCTCTCCATTACCGTGCCAATAGTCTTCTTCATTCTCGACATTTCCAAACCAAACTTTACCGCGTGGGGCGACTATGTGCGCTGGGTCGGCGCAGCTGCTGCAAGCGTGGTGGTCTGGGAATGGGTTGAAAGAATAGAGGCTTTGGAACGAGAAGAGAAAAAGGACGGGGTGCTGGGCCGCGAGGTCTACGATGGAGACGACATGCTTGAGATTAATGCTGCCGAATATCCCTGGCGCCATAAGCATGGCAAATTCGGGGGAAGCGGCAGCAGTGGTGGAAGCAACGGCGCTGACTTGGAAGGCGGGCAGGTGTATCACCGGCCCAACGGGCATGCCCTCGGTGCTGGAACTATGCAGAACGGGCACGCGGGAGGACCCAATCCCCACGAGCACGAAAGGCGAAGCATGGGCGATATACTGCGACCGCCACTCTGGTCGCAACGAGCAGCGCAGGCTGCCACACCCGTCAGCAGAACCGACACACCCAGCGCGGCCAGCACGGTATATGCCGTTCGATACCAGGGCGAGTCGAGGACACCAGAGCCACCTGTCCCGTACTATACACAGACAACAGGCTTGGCGAGGCACCCGAGCGGGCCACAAGGCTACAGCGAGGATGCTCATGATGCGCGGAGTCATAATGGACGACGTGCAGGGGCGCGATCCTCGCCAGATACGGCTGGCGATGCCGCAAACGCTGCAAGCGACTACAATAGAGAAGCAAGCACTACGGTGCCGGCACGAACGCGAGTTATGCGCTCGGTATCGTACAGCCACGAGCCAGACGTGCCAGACGCTCCCGATGACCAGCACATAGTAACCCGAACCATGGACTTTAACACGATCGCAGCCGGCGGCCGCGGCGGTCGGGGCGGCAGATGGGACATTCGTGGGCGCCTAGAAGACTTTGCCGCATCTCAGGCCGATCGCTTCCGCGAAAGATTTCATCCGTCGACAGACACGGAGAAGCTGCCGGTCACGGTGGTGCCTGCGCCTCCTCGCATCGGTGCCGCGCTGCAGCAGGTGCTTGAAGAAGACGAAGAAGGCAGCGAAGCGCGGCGACAACAGCAGCGGCCTGCACAGCAGGACTCCCAAGGCGGCAGTGTCTATGGTGGCAGCTCGGCCATTGACGCCGCGGCATCGACGGCATCGGAACGGTATGCCAACGGCCCTGCGCGGTCCGCAGCCACGCGCAGCAGACCGTCGCCGCTTCCCCTGCCCGTCAACCAGCCGCCTCTATGGCCGGGGGTGAATCGCCGTGCCGCGGCATATGATGAGGAAGAGGACGACGAGTCGTTTGACGGCGAGGACGAGGACGAGGACGAAGGCCACTCGACGACGGATGACTTGTCGTCTGTGCTGTCCCGGGAGCGGCCGCATGGATCCTCGGCATCTCGCGCGGCATAGGAGATTCACATGTACATGAAGAAAAACAGACGGCTGGGCCAAGACGACTTGTAAATATATATACGATATACCATCATTTTGGGAGCATCCTTTTTGGAGGGAAGATAGGGCGCATATTTGGCGTTGCGTTGATACTTATTTTTTTCAGCGAGACATTTTGGAAGAGATGCGATGGCTGTGTTGCACGGGGGTTGGTAATTTAAAAAAGAATGAAGCGACACGGGCTTGTTTCTCAAACCGGTTGCCTGCATCTGGTTGTACGTGTTGAAGATTTGAAGATAAAGCCTGATTGATTTACATGGCTCTGTGCGTATTTGTCCTGACAGAGTAGGTAGTTACTGGCACTGGCCCTGGCACTGAAGTGGCAGCTTTGATTCGACAGAGCAGGTGACGTTGCCAAGAAGCTGCGGGTCCTGAGACTTTGACCCTGGAGTCTTGACCGGGTCTGCACTGGAGCCGTCAGAGTTGGTGGGGTTTTTAATCAAACGGGCGTGCATGGGTTCGCGCGCTGTCATTCTCCTGAGTTTTTGCAAGAGAGGAAAGACTGGCATACGGTACGGGTGATAATTTAACTCGGCCATATCAAACAACGTCTTGCCTCTTTTTTTTATACCGTCTCGTGGCCCGGCATTGGAGTTGTACAAGTTGCTGATGCTTCGTTGCTGAGCAATCGGGCAGCTGGCAATAGAAGCTGGGGCTGGGCAGCTGGCAATAAAAGCTGGGCCTGGCAGCTGGCAAGCAAACGCGCTACATCGTCAGATCTACCCCAGGAGCCTCATCTACACAAGTTGACCTACATGCTGCCCAACCTCTAGAGGAGAACAAACTAAAGAAACAAAAAATGTGTAAATATTGCGCTGCATCGCTCACACTACCCTCTGCGCCTCTCTCCTTCCTTGTCCTGCAATCTCTGAATGACGCGCTGCGGGTCAGATCCCTCCTTCTTTGTCGTCGCTTGCCGCTACAGGCAACACAGGGGTCCCCACCAACCCAGGAGCGCGAGAGGTCGAAACCAGCACGCCAAGGAGGCAGAGACGCAAAGCCAAATCTCATTCTTCTTCTGCCACTTCCAAACCCTAATTTTCCTCTTTTCCTCGCTTCATCATATTAGACTTGCCCTTGAACGACGGAAGCTGCCTCGGAACGCTGGCCTCTGCGACTTTTGGAATCGAAACCTTGCAATACCACTACGCTCCTTTTCTGACAATCTTCTTTCCTTCCACATCCAGAGACAAGTTTCGCGAATCTCATCGAGCCAGGAAAAAAAAAATACGCGCGTTACGACGTCACCAGCAAGGAGCCCCCTAAACAGCTGCAACCCCACGCCAACGGATTGGAACAAGACGACTGAATAGAGAACGACACAATCATGGCGACGAGCGACGCGGCAAACGACAAGGAACCCTTTCCGCTCCTCAACACCTCTCTCGATCCCTTTGACATGGATGAGGACTCGGCGCCGCGCCGCCGACGCAAGAGCTCTGGCCTGGGCGGCGAAATCCGCGCCGGCGACACGGGAGCGCCGGCCTTTGCCTCGAGCCTGGCAAGCTTAAATGCCGGTGATTCCTTCGGTCATTATGCATGTCTTTTCCTCTTTCCTTGCCTCTCTCATCTGCTCGACGCTTCGTTGCCCCCATTCGTTGCCCCCATTCGTTGCGAAAATCCCAACCATGGCACCCGCTAACATCTTGCTCTTGCGACACCAGGCCGACTCCCCCGTCACGCCCACGTCGGCTTCGTCACCAGCCAACGGCAAGCGCATCTCGAAGCGTCGCCGCGCCCGTGGCCTGCTCTCGCGCTTCCGCCAGATCATTGTGCGCCGCACCTTTGTCCTGCCCGCCCTCCTCCTCGTGCTGTTCCTCGCCGGCTACGCCATCAACCCGACCGAGTCCAACATTCTCCACCGCTTCATCTTTCTCTCCTACCCGCTGCCTCAGACGGACCCCTCGAAACCAGTCATGTACGGCAAGGGCAAATGGGACATTGCCTTTGTCTCATTTTACATCATTGTGCTCTCCTTCACCCGCGAGTTCATCATGCAGGAGATTCTGCGGCCGTGGGCGCGCCGCACTGGACTTAGCAAGGGCAAGCAAGCGCGCTTCATGGAGCAGGCCTACACGGCCATTTACTTTGCCGTTCTCGGCCCGGCCGGCCTGTACGTCATGAGCAAGACGCCTGTCTGGTACTACAACACCACCGGCATGTATGAGGCCTTTCCGCACCGTGCCCACGAGGCCGTCGTCAAATTCTACTACCTCTTCCAGGCCGCCTACTGGGCCCAGCAGGCCATTGTCCTCATCCTCGGCCTCGAGAAGCCCCGCAAGGACTACTACGAGCTCGTCGGTCACCACATCGTCAGCCTTGCCCTCATTGGTCTCTCTTATCGCTTCCACTTCACCTATATTGGCATTGCCGTCTACACCTCACACGACATTTCCGACTTCTTCCTTGCCACCTCAAAGGTCCTCAACTATCTCGACCACTTCCTCATCGCCCCCTACTTCTTCGTCTTTGTCTGTGTCTGGGTCTACCTGCGCCACTACATCAATATCAAAATCATCATCTCCATGTTCACCGAGTTCCGCACCGTCGGCCCCTTTGAGCTCAATTGGGAGACGCAGCAGTACAAGTGCTGGATCAGCCAGTATATCACCACGGCTCTCCTCACCTCGCTCCAAGCCCTCAACCTCTTTTGGCTCTTTTACATTCTGCGCATCGCCTACCGATTCGTCCGCGACAGCAACGCCACCGATGATCGATCCGATGATGAGGAGGAAGATGAGACTCCCGCGTCGGTGCACGAGAAGCAGTCTGTGCCTATTCTCCAGATTAACGGTCAAAAGCCCAATGGCAAGTCTGAGTAGACGCACAGGACTTGACCTTTTCTTCGCGACGAATAGCATCATCCGAGGTTCATGTTGCTGGCATGGCTCAATTTTTACTTGACACTACTTTTTTATGGAAATTATTAATGCTGAATTTCGCAAAATGCATGGAAACCGGAGTTTGTCTTTTAACAACACCACCACTCGATCAAAAGACAATCGAGTGCTGACAAGGTTTCACCTACACTCGCTTTGTTTATGACTTGTATTTATGCCTTGGAGAGGCAAAAGCCGGAGCGGGCCTAGATGAGGATGCTTGATGAACGAGGAAGGATTTTGCTGACTTTTGCATGCTACCAAGGACAATCCCCAGATGAGAAAATTCATGATCGGCTGGGATGTCTGTGGTGGGCTACCTTTCCCGTGGTGTGTCGATGTAGCATGGGGACTCGGCTTGAATATGGGCACCCGCATGATGGGATGACATGGATGGATGGATACGTGTGCTTCTTTTTATTCCTCTTCTTCTTCCCTGTACCATACCTTCTTCCAGACTGTATCTTTTGGCTCGGGATCGATAACTTTGTTCACTGGAGCCGCTTCCTCTCGGGCCGCCTTTTTTTTTACCTGTACTTTATATATTTTAATACATGCCCGCAGCGGCAACCCTACGTTCGCTCACGATTTCAAACCACTCAGGATTCGTAGGCGCGAACTGTTTCAATGCAAAGGATCCGTGGGTTTGCATCCATGTGTACGCATGAGACGATAATCAGCACACGAAAAGATGAATAAGAACAAGCATGCTTTTTGGTGCGCCAGAATGCGCTCGCTGCTCTAGAAAGAAGAAACGACACACATATAAATTATTTTCCCCTCGGTTTCCGTTTTGTAATTACACGTCTTGTCTACTTGGGCAAAACAACTACAGACGCTGTTCGGCCTGATCCAGGAAACTTTTGTAACAATATAGCAAAAGGAAGAAGTCGCATCAGCAGATTTCGTTGCAAGAAAAAAAAAGAGTCGGGAAAGAAAGCAGTGTCAGGTATGATTGGTGAAGTAATGATAAAAAGGGACCAGGCCAACACAAAAACAACCAGACGCCCTGTCAACGCCGCTCGTATGCAGATTTGGTAGCCGGCGTGTCTTGCCGACTACAGAAAAGTGGAGGAAAAGGTAGAACCGAGGTTCTGTCGTAACAACGTGAATGATGCCTCGTCGCAGCAAAAGCAAGAGAAAAATGACTGGCTGAGACGTCAAAACAAAGGAATGAGCCGGAACAAACAAGCTCAAAGGAGCAAACCCCCACTCGTCCGTCCCTCGGACAGTATAAAATATTAAGTGCCAAATTCCACCTCACGGTGTGCAGCATTGGTCTTTAGTCGCTTTCCAGAGTCTTGTTGCCTTCTATGACGTAAAGAAAAAAACACGTCTTTTCCCCTGGAAAACAAAAAAGAAAAAACTCGAGCCCGAGTCGGTCAGACTTCACTATTACTGGTGCGGCTTGCGCTCTCGCGAGTGCTCTTCGGTGTGTCCAGACTCCTCGTCCGATGACGACGACGACGACGAGCCAGAGGTGGTAACTTCCTCGGTGGTGTCTTCACTCTTGCTGTTCTTGGATCCGTTCCTTGCATTGTTGCCAGAGAGAGAGGCTGAAGAGCCCAGACTATTATAGCCGTCGAGGGGCGTCTCGGCTGCCTTCTTGTGGTTCATGTTAGCCCTGCGGAGAGCACGCGTGGCGCGCAGAGTAGCTTCTCTGGCAGCGTCAAGTGCGCGTTCCGCACGAATCTGCTTCTCCCACATCGACGCGTACCGACCACCGGCAGCCAGGAGCTCCTCGTGTGTGCCCTTCTCGACAATGGTACCAGCGTTGAGCACAATGATCTGGTCGGCATGGGTAATCGTAGACAAGCGATGGGCGATAATAAGCAAGGTACGGCCCTGGCCAATGTTCCAGACATTCTCTTGGATTTCCTGCTCGGTGTGGGAGTCCAGAGCCGAAGTAGCTTCATCAAGCATGATGATGCGAGGATCTTTGAGAATTGTGCGAGCAATTGCAACACGCTGCTTCTCGCCTCCACTCAGCCTCAAGCCGCGCTCACCAACCTGTGTTTCGTACTGATCCGGGAAGGATAGAATACGATCGTGAATGCTGGCCGCTTTGCAGGCAGCAAACACCTCCTCATCAGTGGCGTTTGGGTTTGCATACCTCAAGTTGTACATGAGTGATTCGTTGAACAAGGTTGTGTCTTGAGGTACAACACCAATATGACGTCGGACGGACGAGATAGTCAAATCTCGCACATCCTTGCCGTCCAGCTCGATGCTGCCTTCATCGCAATCGTAGTATCGGAACATGTGACGAAACAGAGTCGATTTGCCACCGCCTGATTCACCCACAAAAGCAGTCGTGGTTCCAGGTTGACACTCGAAGCTGATGTTGCGCAGCGCCGGACGACGTCTGTCGTAGGAAAAGCAGACATTTTTCCAGCGAATATGGCCGGAGAATTCCTCGAGCGGCTTCGCGTTGGGAGTATCGACAACTGTAGGCTGGATCTTGAAGAGCTCGAGCAAGCGCTCACCAGAAATCATAGACTGCTGTACGGTACGATAAAAGGTGCCAAAGAAGTTGAGTGGGCCCTGTAGCTGGGTCAGGTAGGAAACCACGACAAACCAATCGCTGGATTCGCGCATTCCCACAGCAACTTGCCAGCCACAGATAAGAGCTGCCAGAATTCTACCAAGGTTGAAGACAAGTGTCTGGCAGACATTCATCATGACCATGCCCATCTGCACCTTAGCTTCGGCCTTTTGATAGGCTCCAACCTTGTCGCGGTAACGGTTGGACTCGTAATCTTCAGCATTGAAGTACTTGACGGTCTCGTAACTAGATATCGAATCATTCTTGACGGCCTCCTCCTCTCTGTCCGCGTTGGTCATTTCGCGTCGCTGGTCAGCTCTAGTTGATGCCATCTTGATGGTCATGTAGAGGTACCAGCAGGTATCAATCAAATTGATTTGCGCGTAGAGAGGACCAAATTTGAAGTAGAAAACGCTGATGGACAAGATCAAATCGAAGAGCATGGGAATGACTTGGAAGGTGACCTGCTCGAGGAAGGAATTGATGGATGATCCCTTGTTAAGCGCAGACAACACTTCACCTGTGCGCTTGGAAAGATGGAAGTCCAGACTGAGAGAGTGTACATGGTTGAAGGCGGCTGTCGTCAGCCCCCGGTACGAGTACTGCGAGACAGGAATCCAGAGCAAGGAACGAAGCGGGCCGAGCATGCCCTGAAGAATCCAGAGCAGTCCGAGAAACAGAGAAGCGCGAAGTGGAAAGAGATCCATGGTCAACGGCTGACCATCCTGTACTTCCTTGATGGCGTGATTGAGTTGCCTGACAACGTCACCAATCTGGTTCGGGACGATGATGTTGACGATGCGCTGAATAATAACCAAGACGAAGCAGACAAGAACTTGCAGCTGCAGCCTGACAGAATCCTTTGGCCACAGGTAAGGAAAGAAAAGAGAATATCCGCGGACATACTCCCACCAAGTCTTGTGCGGCAGCTTCTGAGGTCGATAAAAGGCGGCATTCTCGTCTTTGCGTGAGGCGGAAGCTGACTGCTTGGTGGCATTGGACATGGCTCGGCCTCGAGACCGTCGAGAATATGCTTCGCGGGCGTTCGGCTCAGAACGATTGACATCGCCGTTTTGCACGTCGTATGACCTGTGATTGCCATTCAAAAGAGGAGTCTGCTCATGGGTAAAGCCATCCTCAAGCTTATAAGTCTCCGCTGCTCGCACTTTGCCAATCCAGGCAATGCTAAAGAGACCAACCAGGGCAATCAAATGCAGAATGCGGACAAGGTAGAGAACCAGTTCAATTTTGGTCCAGCGATCAATGCAACTTTTGTCATTCTTGTGGGGCTCTGGTTTGTAAAAGTGGCATTCGCTCGCAGCGGTGAAGGTGGTCGAGAAGAGAACAATCTCGCCAGCTAGGCCGAGAACCCAGATGAGAAGGTGGACGACGTTGGGTCCTTTTTTCCAATCGAACAGCGAGAAACAGATGTATAGGTAGTAGAAGATGGAGCCGAGAACGTGGACAACGGTCCATTCACCAGCCCACGCGAGACCATCCTTGGACCATTTGAACGGGTTGTCGTGATAAAAGGCATGATCAAATATGGAGGCGCCGGTTGCAACATAGGTGAGAAAGACTACGCCAGCCAGATAACGGAAGACGTTTTTGGCAGTCGCGCCAAAGTGAGGGCCCAGCTTTCGCTCGCCATCGTCCTTGGCCCTCTTCTTGGTCACGGGCAGCGGCTTTCCTCCGGGACCTTTGATGTGGGATTGAACGATGTTCTCTTGCTTTTTGGCATTATAAATGCTGTACCAGGCCACGCATGATACGAATGCAACGAGGAGCGTAAATGAGTATAGGTATTGCGTTTGGCGGAGGATGAGGTCGGAGATTGGTATAGACGGTTCAGATTGTCGCCTTTGAAGGACAGACATGTCGTCGGCGACCGCCATGGCGGACTAGGAAC
This sequence comes from Akanthomyces dipterigenus, assembly GCA_030783385.1. Taxonomy (NCBI): domain Eukaryota; kingdom Fungi; phylum Ascomycota; class Sordariomycetes; order Hypocreales; family Cordycipitaceae; genus Akanthomyces; species Akanthomyces dipterigenus. The sequence continues at coordinate 97,088 of JARJRE010000373.1, read as the reverse complement.
ATGATGATGGTTAGCCTTTGATGATTGACTAAGAAACCGTTTGCATAATCGTGGTGTTCAAGAGAAGGAATCGAGAACGTGTGTCAACTGAAGCAAACGGGCGCCGGACAAACACCCGGGCAGGCGACTCGGTAAGGACAAATAAACGAGCAGCGGCACAAGGCAATCAACGTACAGAAAGCTTCGAAGATAGTCACTGAGAAGCGACCATGGCCATGCCCCTTGGCAATTGCAGACACAAGTGCGTGCAGAGGGAAGGGTAGCAGCGTCGTAAGGTGGCGGGATTGAGGGTCAAGTCGCGGACCTCTCGAGTAAAATCGGCCCGCTGCGGGACAAGAAGGAAGGGCAACCCAAAACCAGCTGCAATGTGTCGACGGAGGAGAGGAACGAAGACCTCGCCAGTGACCAGAGCAGAGGATGTGAAGAGAGGGTTAATAAAGAACGAACGCTAACGCACTGATAAAGGCAGAACGAATGTTGGGAGAGGACACAAAGTTAAGTGTTGGTGCCAGTGTTTTTGACGGCCGATCGAAAAATAGTCCCCCCGGCCGCTGAGAGCGGGCGAGACAGGGCCTATGGAGGACCGGCTGGCGGAGGTGCAGGTGCAGCAGGTGCAGCGAGCAGGCGGTTACAGTGGAGCTCAGTCCAGCAGGCGGTGGGAGGTGGCTCTGGCGGGCGATGATTTATTTGCCTGACTCCCATGGTGGCATGGAGGCGCTAGTTTGGGTAGCGGCAGCATGTGCTACAGTTGGTGTTGCAGCGACCACGACGTCGTCTTGCTCGGCATGGCAATTCGATGAGATACAGTACCGTACCATCCGGCCTACCCAACTGCGGTACGTACCGCACCTTGGTGTTGGTGGCACAGACTGGGCTTTTTTTTTTTCCTGGCGGTCTCCTCCATTGGTGCCGCATCCTCGCAGCCTTCATCAGCAGCCTTCATCACCCCGAGCGGGTTGCTTTTTACCTGATAGCGGCCCACGCCAGTTGCATGGTGGCGGCAGCAGGGAAGAGAGAGGGCGGGGTGGGGGGCGAGGCTAGCGGGCGACAGGCCCCAGGGAGTGGAAGCCAGCTTTGGGTTGTTCGAGAAGCTGTTTGAATGATACAATGTGAAGCTACCTAATGTTGTCTAATAGCGGCTTGACTGCCGGAGCAATCTCGACAACAATGCAGTGCAACTCCAGAGATAAATGCATTTTCGCGTGGCATTGTGCGACTCGTTGTCACTCTCTTGTCCCGCAGCCACTACGGTGCACGCATTCGCTTGATGCCACACTGGTGCACCGGATCGAGCTAACACGCTTTACGCTCTGCGCTCTGCGGTCGCACTGCGTCTTGGGCCACTGACCCAGGCTGGCGGTACCATTCCAAGCCTCTTGTGGTGCCAGGCGAAGTGCCTGCAAGGTCATCTGCACCCTGAGCCCACCGTCTAAGGTAGTTACCTCTACCTACCAGTAATAAAGCGGCCCAAGCAGCTTGCAAGCACCCAAGCAAGACGCCCCAAAAGCAATCGTTAACGCTAATTTAGGGGTGTGCGCTGCTCCGGATGGCATGTGGCGCCACACTCCCATTGACCACCCATTGACATGCCTTTGGCCATCACACCCATCACTCCCGGAATCAAACATCGCAGTCCAAATCACCCAACCACCGTTCGTCCAATGCACACAACTCCGTTGTTGCCCCATCTCCGCGCCCAACACAGGTCTCGGCTCGCTAACGACTCCTAGACTGGATACGCTCGTTGCTGTTGTGCATCGTCGCTGCTGCTAGCCACAGGAAGTGCCTGTTTGCTTGTGATGCTCGTTACGACCATAAATCACCGCGTGCCGGGTGCTTGTGTTATTGGCAAACGATTCAGGTATCCAGACTATCGACACAATCTCTGAATAACCACTTATGCACATGTGTCTTTGTCACGATGCCAATAGCAAAGTCAGCTGCCACAGCACTGACTCGAGCTGTTAGTGTCGCTTGCTGCCTTGCTCAGCTCCAGTCGTTTACCCCGAGGCCGCCAACCATTACGACAGCGATGTATATCGAAGAAAAGGAACTGGCTCTGTGAATCGACATGCCAGTATCAAATAGCCTTGAGATGGAGCCGCCGTATTTGGCGGATCGTTGCCACCGGGCTCAGCCTCCACGCAGTCTGGACAGCTCCATGGACCTGTACGGAGCATGCACGACACACTTTAAAAATGGCTTGCGTGCCCTTCGATATTCCTCACCAACATAAACAACAGCCCGATGCAAAGCGTAGCTCTCGAGACTGTGCATAATTTGCCCCCATTGCTCCAGTGCCTTGCAGATGCTCAACTCAGCTCAAGCACTGCCTGCAGAAGCGCATCTTCGCCACCACCGTGCCCAAAATCGTTGGTCATTGGACTCGACTTCTCGGCGCCTACTGCTACGCTACACGAACTAGCTAACGTCCGGCTCCATATTCGAGACAGACCCCAATTTGAGCCGCACAGCTACTGCCTGCATTGTTGTGCGCACAACGGAAATAGATGTAGAACTACAGTGGGACAGGGTCTAGGTCGAGCACAGTCCAAGTCTACTCTGCTACAACAAGATCATCGCCACCTGGCGGCCTGCCTATTCATTGCCTCATGTTGGGTGCTTGCTTGCATGCGCAGCTCCTTCGCCTCGCATCAGCCAGCCGGTCATTACACCACCCAGATCGCCCTTGTGGCAGTCCTAGCGCGCCGCAGGGCTTGTTGGGGCTACCAATTTTGCAGCGAAACCCCTCACCAGGAACTCATGGCTCGATGCTGTGCTTTTTGGCTGTCATATGCTCCCCCAGTTTCTTAAAAATGTGGGTGGGTGGTGTAAGTAAGTGTGTGACATGTGGGCTGCTGACCACAAACCAGGCGTAGGTTCTTTGAACTCATCGGCGCGTGATCTTCTGGCTTACACTACGGAGTACGCTGTTGCCGAATGCCATATGCCATCGATATGTACACGCTTTCGGCACAAGGGAAGGGAGAGCGACTTGCTTGTGCAGGCTCTCTCACGGGCTCCGTACAAGCTGCGACCAGCCCCTCCAGCTGCACTGGAATGCTACCAAAGTAATTTGTTTGAAGCCTGTCGGTCACAGTGGTGGGCACCACCCCTAACGGCTGGCCAATTCTCCATTGCGCAGAGTGCCTGGCTTCATGTTAGTTGCGGCCATGGGGTTTCTCTATTCGCAGCGGCTATGACGCTTGCGGGCACCACTTTGTAGAGTGGTAGCTGCGGAAATGGTGCCTACTGGTGGACGCTCTGCACCAACTGCAACGAACTCTGGGGTCTTGTCAGTTATGACGATGACTGACAGACAACCGGGGACCGGCTGAAGCCTGGCGGGGGCAACGAGGCTCGTTTATATCCTCCGCGTCCTGTAAATAGCGACGTCACCTGCTGCTGAATGGTAGCTTGCATGCTACAGGGTCTCATTGCATCCGATAGTTATGATGTGGACTCTGCTTTTTTGTTAAACCGGTCCTTACCTTTACGTGGTATCAAACTGACTATTGGTTAGGATGTAAGGTCTCCCAGTGTCGGCTGAGACGAGCCTTCCCCCTGCTGACTATCAACGACCGGCAAGCTCATTACATTCCGATATCGTGATTTTCGGCATACAAGCTAACACCGTGGTATGAAGAAGATAATCCCAGGACGTACAAATGGGATTCTATATGACCGCACAGCGCACCATTTACCTGATCGTTACGATGAAACGTCATTAAGGAGCGTCATTGTACAGCAACAGGCTCTGGCATCGCACATCTTGAGCTCCCCAATACCCACGTACGCCCTCTGCACGACTTGGCAGTGCGTTGCGTCTCATCGATCGATGAGACAACACAAGTTGTTCCAGTCATCAGATTGACAGCGATGCACGCCAAACATGAAATCCAGCAGGGAAGCCTGGATCATTGTTTCCACATTAATAGGCGTTCTAGACCAGCAACCATGGCCGATTGAGCGGGCCCGGATGCACGATATCCCACAACCTGTACGCAGAAGCTCCATCCCCAGCCAACCAAGACGACAAGACGAACAAGTGGAAAGAACCGAAGCCACACCTGTCTTGTGGTGGAAACTAAGCAAGCCCGGTATACCCGCTGAAGCCTGAAGAAGCAGGTGAGATGGCTCCAGCCCGACGCCGTAGACAAAGCTTTGCCACTGATTGGCAAGCCTCAATGCACTAACAATGGCTGGCGCCGCGCCCTAGCAAGAAAAATTTCAGAATGGGCAATCTCCCATTGTCGAGATGACGGCGTGGTGCTGAGCTGCACTTGACTGCGCCCAGTGCGATGTACCGCAAAGAGGCCATTTCTCAGAACATGACCACGCCAGGCTTACAGAGCAGCGTCATTGCAGTGTTGAGTTTACGGCTGCCTTCATGGACAAAGCCATGGTTGCAAGAAGAATATGCTGTTTCCGACACTCAGTTGAATTTCAGCCTCCATAATCAGCCAATTTGTCTCCATGTTTGTTCTTCAAGCACCCATGCGCAAACCTTTCCCGTGAAACTTGCAGCGCCCCGGAAAGCCTACGTTACACAACATGCACAGAGCATCACAGGTTTGAACGTTGTACGAAACATGTTGCCTTTTCAGGCGCCACGCGGATCATCACATTTCTAGTTCGCAAACGAGCTGTCAAATTCGTCAAAGCTGCCGCTCGGGTCGCCAGCCCCAGCGGCCTGCCTGGGTCATCCACGTTAGCGATGCTGCAATTGGAGCAGACTGAACGGTGGCTGAAGAGGCAATGCGCACAGGCAACGGCCGAGGATTCTACCGGTGCGCTTTCCTCTCCAGGCGTGCCTGGCTGGGAGCACTGCCTCGCTGTCATGTACTCCCTGGCTCCTCATCACTGCCAGTAATGTTAAAGGAATGGCCGCAGGGAACAACACTACTACGTACGTGGGCCACACCTACCATCTGAAGGAGTCTCCCGGTGCTTCGGACTTGTACAATATTGCGCGCACCTAGAAAGGGAAAAGACTCGCAGCAGTCTGCCATCTTTATACTCTGTATTGAGCTCAGAATCGAAGCATTTTTGGCACCTGCAGCGAGGCAGCACATGCAGCCACCAGCATAGCACAGCCGGTGAGAAGCAATGTCTTCTATCGCCCAGCGGCCCGGATCGGCCCGGTAGGGAGCTTTTCGCTGGAAAGAATGGCAAGATACTTTGCAGCAGGGTGTACAATGCTGAGCTCCAGTCCGTTGCAAGCAAGACCCTGAAGTGGCCGCTGAGAGTATGCCCCGCTTGCCTGCACAGCACGAGAAGTGAAAAGCCACTGAGCAGGAGTCGGTGTCGATCATACATCCATCCTTGAGCATCGGAAGCGCAGCAGCTCGTCTTGCGGACTTGTGCGGTCGGCCGATGTTTAACATCTACCAAACCACGTCTTCGATACATGGCGAGCCTGACAGTGCGTTCCTACACGATAAAAGAACTTTTTGAGAGATCCTTGGAAATACACCTAGCAGTATGCCGGGCCGTTGTTTGCGAATATCAAAGGCCCGCCGAGCCAGCCTCACCAAGTCAGCCAACCTACCAAGTTACACATGCTGTTCTAGACAGGTGATTCGGCAGCGACCGACGCTCAAAATACGCGGCCTATCCTAGTCGCGACCCTTGCAAGACGCCATTGCTTGCATATGTGCCTGTGTAACCGGTCTGGCCCGGTCGATGGTCGTTGATTAGACTTCTTGGCTCATCTTGCACGTTTCTGCCAAGGGTGACAAGCGGGTCCGAGGAAGCTTGACGTGGCAACTCGGTCTGCTTGTGAAACGTTTTGATATCAAGGGCGAGGCTCCGGAGAAGCCGCATATCAGTCCTTGGAAAGGAGAAGTCTGATAAACTCGACGCGGACGTCGGCATGTCGGCAATCGGATTGGGGACGCAGTGGTGTGCGCCCGCTTCGTATTTGACGGGGCTTTGCCCATTGGAGACAAGAGAGTGCCCCAAAGCTGGGGGCAACGCCATTGTAAAATCCAGTGTGGATGTTGCCAAAAGAGGCAATGAGCGAGCTCTCTATGACATTGCTTCAGCGGTGGTGCTTAGCCACAAGGCACTCTCGGTACAAGTCAACGAGGAATTAGCATTTGCTGCTAGATACATGACTCGGGGTCTCGTTGTATCAATCTCCTGATTTCCCAGATTTTACTAGAGCTGCTACACCGTCGTCATCTTACTCACCTCGTTGCGGACTTGTCGGGTCAGGGACAAGGGCACGACGGCTCTGGCCCCCCCACGGCATTGGCGTCCAAGCCGGCCGCATGTTCCGACCTCGCCACCGGGGCTGGTCCGCCGAGTCTGCTGTGTTGCATCACCAACAAGCAAGACGGTTCTATTTCAAAAACCAAAGCAAATCCCGCGACTCTGCCATGTTGGTAAATCATGCCCCAAAGCAAACATGTCTTGCCAAAAGGTCGAACCGATATCCTCTGCCGTGTTTCTTCCATGCATGTCTCGGGCCTCCCCCTCCCCCACCGGCAAAACGGATTGGAGCTTCTGGAACGACCCAGCCCCGCGGTAAGGGAGTGCAGGGCTGCGGATCAGGAATGCGGCATGCTTTGCTGGCTTTGGTAACACGGATGGGGGTGAAGCGCGGGCGTTGACGGTGCCTCGCTACTGAACCCAGCTCATCCCCAATCCAGCATACACGTTACACGACTGTCCAAGACATGCAACAAGGGCTTTTTTTTCTTGCAACCTAGACCTCGCCAGTGTCGGTCATGTCGGTCATGTCGGTCATGTCGGTCATGTCGGTCATGTCGGTGTACTGGGTAGTTGGGTGTGCGGAGCCATGGCAGCGAGAGAGTGTTGGCATCACAAGTATTGTTCGTATAGGTAAAGCATGTCAAGCCGAGGAAGAAATACATATGCGACGCTGCGAGGCTCTATCGCAGGTGTGAGATGCATTACTTTGAGTGGTGACCGGAAAGCTCACCAGGCTGGGCCCGCCAATACGCGTTGTTCCATCAAAAGTAATACTGACTTCCATGACAGTGCCGTCGTGTTAAACAAGCACAAGATGACGAAAAGCATAGGGAGACGGTGTTAACTTATTGCAAGCACGACAGCTGCGATCCAAGCAACGAGAAGAAACAACAAACACCATACAATGGTTTGGGGTGTTTTCTTCCTCCCACCCCGACCCGATTCGATCGGTGACCACGCGAGGGAGGCTAATGCCGGTCTCGCATGCAACCTCCAATCTTGTGTGCTTGGTCTTCTTGTCTCTCTCCTCCCCAGCCCAAAATACACTACGTCAGTTCAAAGCACTACAGATAGGCGATTTGCCTGGGTTTTTTTTGTTGTTGTTTGGCCCGATCCGGTATCCAAATCTCATGGGACGTCGATGAGCAGGGCTGGTGCAGGACTGCAAGCCATGGAAGGAAGCAAGTTTGCAAATGCCTAATTCCACTCAGCCACCTCCCCTCTGCGAAATCCCTTCGCACACATCCCGCGCCCTGGCAACTGGCAACTGGCGCGACTGGTTACACTTGTGTCGTGGCACAAGTAAGCATCCTGGTCACCGGGACCTAGGACGAACTTCCCCGGCAGCTCCCGTGTCTCCTCCGTCTAACCCTATTTTGGATCGGCTCAACCGAACATTAAAGTCCGGGCCACTCTTTTGGCCATTGAGCGGGATATGTCTTATTGCCTTGGGACGACGGCTAACAAGCATTGGACTGCTTAATTCTGATGAGAAGTGAGAGTGTTTTGGTAGGGCTGGCTGGAGAAATGCTGCCCGGCCGCACTGACGACACTGTACATGGCCCCCGCTAGGCATGCATCAACGCCTGGAAAAAGCCCGCCACATTTTCTCAACGCGATGCAGGGTTGCAGGCGCGGTCCCGAAGGACTGGTCATCGGAGCGCTGGCGTCGCTGTCCAGGGCAAATGCTACAGTGGCTTGAAGACGGGCACACCCAGGAGTCTGGTTGCTCATTTCAGCCCGACAGACGGTAGGAGAAGAAGGAGACACTATTTACGACACAGACACTCCCGGTATCACAACACCAAAAAAATTAAAAAAAAAAAAAAAAAAAAAAGAGAGAGAGAGAGAGAGAGAGGTGGCTTGGTCTTTTTTGTAATCCATGTACGCTCCATCAGTCGGCCTGTGTCAGCGTTATTCTGTCACCCCGCATAGCTTTTCCGAAGAGCTTGCAGATGGGAGTGGCGGCGGCGAGTGACTTCATTCACGTACAACAGACGTGCTTGACATGAGAAGAAGGTCCATTTTTTGCGTGGAGAGGGCTGACCATGTTGTGTGACGCTGCCTAACCGACCGACGATACCCTGCGGTCTTTGCCATGTCTTGGGACAAAGCGCGGTGGTAAACTCAAAGCTTGGCACAGGGCATGTCGTGTAACACCTCACATTGTTGTATTGTTGTACTTGTCACACTCTACAACGACATCCGGTATTAATACCAAGTTGGCGGAAACCTCCGGTAGTTGCGCGATTTCCATTGAGACTGTCATGTTACAAGTAAACAAATGACACATACTGGTAAGCCTCCCCCCCCCCCCTTGTTGGACTCAAATTTAGCCACAGCAGGGGGTCCGGACAGGCGCAATGGCTAGGGTTGGCCAGCCGTGTACAACGGAAGAGGGAGAAGCCGCACGGTGATTGTGCTGGTGGTATTACCCGAGAAATACGCCATGTATCCCCTCTGGTTTATTGACGCCCAAGGCGGATCTGTGTAAGTGTGTAATAAGAGCGGTCAAGAGTGAGCAGAGCGGCCGAGCCCAGACGGCTTGACAAGCACAAAAGACACCTGGTGACATGAAAGAAGGAAAAAAAAAACATGAAAAGTGACAAAAAACGGTAAAAGTCCTGCCCTATCTCCGGTGGTCGCGGAGAAGCAAAGTGGCGGAATGTGAGATGCGTCATACAGTGCAGGCAGCCCCGTCCTCTTCAAGGCAAGTTCTGGTGGTTGGCAGTGGCGGGCTTGTTTTTCAACATTGAGCCGTTGCGCCCCGAAACCAAGACGGCGGGCGGTGGGATGCTGTTGGGGATTGCCGGCTTCCGCGCAATCCTCAGCTTTCCTCGGTTACATGTGTACCGAGAGAGATGCGGGAGTAATACATGGCCACTGTGGTCGTGTTTACGACTCACCGCTGCGTAGGAAGCAGGAGAAGAAAGTACGCACACTGTCCCAAACCCTTGCTTGCACATGGCGGCGTCGGCGGCGCTGGCTCGGCTCGTTTTCATGCAAGTACTGCAAACAAAGTTGGCTTTGTGTGTACTTTGGCACATGAAAAAGGCACAGCCCGACAAGGAAGAGTGATGTTGCCACGAGCAATGATTTGAAAAGCAGCCGGATAGCGGTAAAGCATGTGTGTGTGTGTATGTGTGTGTGTGTGTGTGTGTGTGCCTAGAAGCCATTTCCCCGTTTTTGCATATTTCGGTGTCCTTGATCGTCCTTTCCGGCTCGCGGACTCGTGTACGCTACAATGCATTGTAACCCGCGGCAAAACTTGAGCTCTTCCTGGTGTGGCTTCTTCTTTTTCAAAACCTGGGTCTGCATTAGCACGTGAAGCTAGCCCGCGATTCTTCGTCTGGGTGCGGGCTTTTGCGTGAAGTAAGTACATGCATGGCATGAGGCTTTTTTTTTTTTTCCCTTGGTTGCTGGAAAAGCAACATGTCGGTGAAGGGAACCTCTGCACACTACCAGTACCTCTGGTGCTGCGCCTTGGATCAGAACGAGGCCAGCCGGGAGCTAACCCCAGGGCCCAGGGTCACAATGCCGGACCAACGGGACGGGCCGCGGGTTCTGAGGGAGAGGGGGAAAGGGAGGGGAGGGGAGGGGAGGGGGGGGGCGTGGATGCAATGCAATGCACTGCATGAAACGAGAAAAGACAAAAGGGCGGAAAGGAATTCATCGGCGGCGGCTCATTGTGCGTTTGACGTGCCGTGCAGACTGGATTGGTGTGGTGCAAGAGGTGCGTTTGCGGATTGGTGGTCTAGGGTAGGTCACGGTGTGAGGGCGTGAGTGACGCAGATAGATAAACGGCGTTGTTTGGTTGGAAAGAATTTGTGCAATGGGGGGGGATGTAATATGTATGGATCATAGTGGTCAATGCTCGGTGAAGTTTTGGTGATACTTTGACGCAGAATAGCAGAGCTTGGTTTGGCGTGCACAGTAGCAAGGTTAAAGTTGAACGGTGACCGCTGACGCTACAACCGAAGCAGTTCAACATTGTACGACAAATCTCGTAAGACGATGGAGCATTGTAAACATGTATAAATGTAAAGTATCCTATCCTTTTTTTCGTTCTTTCGTTCTTTCTTTCTTTTTTAGATATTGACTCGAGCGGCTTACAAAGACCAGACGCCGGCCAGCGATGGCTCAACATTCACCCGACTTGCACTCTGGATACATGTAGTCAAAGATGCGCATCAAAATCATGGAAGAACTGTCTGGAGCTCAACTTCATGGACAGGGACCGAATCCAGACCACGGTCAATTGACAGGTTGCCCAACCGCACCGGCTCCCCTCGGTGCAACACACCAACCCTCTGTGCAGACCACCACAGCATGCATGGCATTTCCTAGCTAGATGCAATGTCGATACAATGACACAAAGGCAGGTTACGATCGCCTGCGACTAGGCAACAGGAAAAGATAATGTATACGTGTAGTTTTGCCGCCAACTGTCCTATGAGGTGGGGGGTCATGTTTACTTTATTAGCGGGCGCTTAAGAAATTGAGCCGAGATACTCCACGACGACCAAAATATCCACCCGTCATCGGGCGCCTTGGGGTATTGCCGCGCCCCCCCCCCGAGTTTTTTGACATTTTTGCGCATCGCATCATCCAACTCGCAGCAACCAACAAAAAAGCGACATCCGCCTGGAGTGTTTTTACCAGCAAGACTTTATCTACACAACGCAGCCCCGGACAAAGAAAAAATTGGGACATTGCCGCGAGCCTATAGCTAGCTGTAGCCTGTTACGCGCTTTCCTTTCTCCCATCAAACGACGCTGAGATACGCATCTCTTCTCCCACCATCGAAGACGGGAAAGCTCACGACACAGGCTCCTTGGACCAAGATTTTTTTTTACGGAACCGATTTGCTTTTGAGCCTGCGCGAAAAGAAAGGAATAATAATAATAATATTAATAATAATCAAAGACGCAATTGGCAAATCGCTTGGGGTCTTGCGAGCCCGCGGAAGAAGCCACACGACACCAACCAAAGAGAACCGCGATTGGCCCTCGAGTCTTGCCACCTGGGCCTCCCTCGACGACGACGACTTTCCAACGAGCGGGCCGCGGCGGCAACGTTACGGAGCTGCGGGCGATACCGAAACCCCATCTCGTACGCTATACAAAAAATATCCCATATTCTGAATCACACACACACACACACACACACACGCAACACACACACAAGCCATGTCGCAAAGACCCTCGACGCCGGTCAAGGTCCCCTCCTCGGCCGCCGACTACACACCCGCGACGCTCGACCCGGACCTGCGCTCGCAAATAAACACGATTCTTCTCCGCGACGGCCACGTCCCCAAGTACGTCTTCTCTTTGCCCTATTGCCTCCTCCGTCCCCCCCACATTCTCTCCTTGGCTAACCTGCATCGGCGGCACTCTTTGCTTCCAGGATCCAAGAACGCCTCCTCCACGCCCTCAACGCCGACGCGTCCGACTGGCCCACCGCCATCCAGAACCACGCCCTGCAGCTGCTCCGCTCCGGCGAGGTCCTCACCTTTCCCGCCCTCCTGCGGCGCGTCCTCGACGACGTGCAGGAAGCCACCAGCAAGGCCAGCAGTGCGGCCGCGACCGCGCCCACCACCAACGGCAAAGCCACCAACGGCAGCACATCGACAGCAGCAGCATCTACATCATCGTCGTCGTCGTCGTCGCTGGCGGTGCCGCAGACCGTCGTCGAAGACACGATTCGCGTCACAAAGGAGTGCTTGGAGAGCGTGTGCGAGATTGACGACTAGATGCGGACAATTGACTTGGTGGCACAGGCAGAACCCGAATCTTTACAAAACTCCCCTGTAAAGGAGCAAGGAGAGGAAAAATGAAAGGGATAGACGACAAGAGGGCGGCGTGAAAAACAAAAACCAACAACAAGAAGCACATCGTGCGGGAAAAACGAGGCTTGAACGACATTATGCCGCCGTGGGAAAAGAACACAACAGGAGCAATGGCGTTGGGGACGCCCTGCTTTAATCGGAGAGGGAGGAATCATTGGCCGTAGTAACCCGGCATTTGTATAATTAAATTAAACCACTGGTTAGCTGTTCACAAGTATAGCTGCCTCACAACCAGAGCTGATCATCGTCCATCAGACGCGCTCAGGCTCAACTAAATCATACATCAATATAGAATATTCTATCACAATCAATGCCTACAGCAGCGCCATGTATCCAAGCTCATGTCATGAAAAATCAATTGCGTAATCTATCAAAGTTGAATATCTGCCGAGAGCCATGGTCCATTGCATCCATCAAATCAGGCCATCTCAAGGACGAATGCAACCTAGACTCTTTATTCTTGCAAGGATTTTGGTCCCTTACATTAGCTCTAATGTTTCTCCAACTCCCAGCCAAATGGAACCGCCAAAAGCATCCGAGTCACTCATCCTTTGACCAGTCCACAGATGTGCGCGCATCACTTCTTGCGTAGAATACAAAAACAAAGCTCAGTTCCTGCCATCTTTGCTATTTAGTCATACAGGCCGTCATCGTTGCCGGCGTCGCCAAACGAGTCGCCTCCGGCACCCTGGGGTTGATCACCCTCGGGAAACTTGAAAAAGGCACCCGGGCCGGCATTCTTCATCTGCTGAGCAAATGCCTCGTAGCGGCGAATCTCAACATCGCCGACAGATCTGCGGGCCTGCGACATGGCCTCCTCAAAGTGGGCTCTGGTGAGAACAGGAACCGGGTCCTCGGCGTCATCATCCTCGTCCATATCCATATCACCAGCGGCCTCGCGCTCTTTGGTGCGGGCAATGTCGTGATCAATCGACTCCTTGATGGCAATCTTGGCAGCACGCTGAGCAATGAAGCTGATATCGGCACCAGAGAAGCCGTGCGTCTTGGATGCAATAAAGCCAAGATCCACATCGGGGGCGACGGGAGACTTGCGAAGCTGAGCCTGGAGAATGCTCAGACGACCAAGCTCATCCGGCAGAGGGACGTAGATGAGAGAGTCCAGACGGCCAGGACGGCACAGAGCAGGGTCGAGCTGCTCAGGTCTGTTGGTAGCACCAATAACAAAGACGTTCTTCTTGGATGTCATGCCGTCCATTTCAGTGAGGAGCTGGTTGACAACACGGTCAGAGGCACCGCCAGCATCGCCGACAGAACCACCACGAGCCTTGGCAATGGAATCTAGCTCATCAAGGAAAACGATACAAGGAGCGGCAGCACGAGCCTTGTCAAAGATGTCACGGATGTTGCTTTCCGATTCACCAAACCACATGCTGAGCAGCTCAGGTCCCTTGACCGAGATAAAGTTGGCGGCGCACTCATTGGCGACAGCCTTGGCCAACATAGTCTTACCGGTACCAGGGGGACCGTAGAACAAAACACCTCGCGATGGCGAAAGACCAAACTTGAGGAACTTTTCGGGGTGGTCGACGGGGTACTGAACCTGTTCGCGCAGATCCTGCTTGACAGCCTCGAGGCCACCGATGTCCTCCCAGCGGACATTGGGGACTTCGACAACGGCAACCTCGCGAAGGGCAGAGGGGTTGGAGACACCCAGAGCGAAGCGGAAGTTCTCCATCGTGACGCCAAGGGAATCGAGGACCTCGGCGTCAATGGTATCCTCATCGAGGTCGATGAGGTCCATCTTTTCACGAATCTGCTGCATGGCAGCTTCTGAGCAAAGAGCAGCCACATCGGAACCGACGTAACCGTGAGTCTCGGAAGCAATCTGCTCCAGGTCGACATCATCACCAAGTTTCATGTTCTTGGTGTGGATTTGAAGAATCTCGAGACGGCCGGTAGGGTCGGGGACGCCAATATCGACCTCACGATCAAAACGACCAAAGCGACGCAGAGCAGGGTCGATGGAGTTGGGACGGTTGGTTGCGGCCATGACGACAACGTTGGAGCGGGCCTTCATGCCGTCCATGAGGGTGAGGAGCTGGGACACGACACGGCGCTCGACCTCGCCGTTCGTCTTGTCACGCTTGGGAGCGATTGAGTCGATTTCATCAATGAAGATGATGGCAGGGGAGTTCTTCTCGGCCTCCTCGAAAGCCTTGCGCAGATTGGACTCGGACTCACCGGCCATCTTCGACATGATTTCGGGACCGTTGATGAGGAAGAAGAACGCACCCGTCTCATTGGCGACGGCACGAGCCATTAGTGTCTTACCGGTACCGGGGGGACCATACAGTAGGACACCACGGGGAGGCTTGATACCGATGGACTTGAAAAGCTGGGGATGGCGGAGAGGAAGCTCTACCATTTCGCGGATCTGCGCCATCTGCTTGCGGCAACCACCGATGTCGTCGTAGCCGACTTCGTTGAGGTTGTTCTCCTCCTCATCGCGCTCGATCGGGTCACCCTCGCAGTGAATGACTGTATCTTGGGCGACAATGCCGTACTCGGGAGGATCAACCTCAACAACCTTGAACTCGACTTGTCGCATACCACCACGGACAATGAAAAGATCGCCCTGGCGGACGGGGCGGTAAGCTTCGCGGAAGTAGGGGGCAAGGAAGACATCAAAGAGCGAGCCAGTGATGCCCTCGACAGTATCGGCAATGGGGAGAACAGCAATTCTCTTGGCCTGGAAATAGTTAGTTTTGATTCTCTGGGCCAGCATGCACCGTTCGACGCACATATTTGATGTCGGGACAGGGCGAGATGGTAATCATGTCACCGTGCTTGACACGGAGGTTGTGGCGAACCACTCGGTTGATGCGGGCACTGCCGTCATCGAGGTCCTCGTCGGCGAGGACGATCAGTACAGTGTCCTTTCTCTTCTTGCCGCGGACGAGAACTGTGTCACCGCGGAAAAGCTGGAGCTCCTCCATGGTGTTTTCGGAGAGCGCAATGATACTGTTGTCATCATTGACGGCATCGGTCACCCTAAAGAGACCAAGTTAGCTGGTGTGGATATCGGAGCTGGCGGTGCGGGGAGCAACGCACATGAGCTGGTTGGGCTTCTTCTTCTTCTTGAGAATGGCGGTCGCGACATCATTTTCCTGTGATGGAGTTAGTAGTGCACGGAAAATACCATCGCGGTGGGCGGCCGGTAATGTTGCATACGTTCTTGATCTCGGCGCCAGAGACGTCGCTAAGGAAACTGTTAGCTGGCCGGTTCGGACTTTGGAGCTGCGGCGAGCTCTGCTTGGGCGCGACAGAAGTGCCCGCGGGACTAAACTCACGTCAAGTTGACCTTTTTCTTGTGCTCCTCCGGTTGGGGAGCCATTGTGTCGGATTTGTGAGCTGGGAGAGCTGCGAAGGGTGGAATACGATCGTGGGTAGGAGAACGGAGTCAGCTCGGCGAGGGAACAAACACAGGGCAGACGGGTGTTTATTTAGCAGCGGCCTTTTCTCGAGCAATGCGGCGAGAGAAAAACTGAGGCCAAATATGAAGAAGCAGATGAAGTCTTTGCAAAAGGAGAAGGAAAAGGAAAGGGTATTGTTGAGTTCGGGGGAGATGGGAAGTTCAAGAGGCGAATCGTGCCGAAGAGGTAAGAAGAGGAGCTGGTCTCGAAGGTGAGGTAATGCCACAGTGGTGCTTTGGCATGCCTGGGCGCAACGGAGCGGTACAAGGTACTTGCCGAGAGCAGTCCACTTTGCGGCTGGCGGGCGGTTGGCGAGATGAGCCAATCAGAGGCCGCGAGACCCTGAGGCGGAGCGGAAGATTGATGGTCCAGGTACGTTGCGTGCCAGCTGCGGTAGGCGGCAGTGCGCTGTGGCGACGCACTGGTGGCGGGTTTTGGGGGGGGGCAAAAGCCGTGCAGAGGGCGCTGTTGAGCTTGCTGGCCGCCCAGTGGAACGTTCTGCCACATTCTACCACCAGGCAACCCAGGCAGCTCTAGGCCACGCAACACACAATGAATGACCGACACAGTCACAGCAAGCAGGTCACTGCTTACTCATCATACCGCTCATGAACCAAACTGATTTACCACAATGAAGGAAACACCACCCTGTTCGTCTCATCTGCGGACATGGACAAGTCCGCCACCGACCTCTCGACGCCACTTGCATTCAACGTGGATGGCCTTTGGATTGACCATCGAGTTCGGGAAACTTCTTTGTTCTGCGCGGCCCGGCAGCCTGCCTACTACTTACATGCCCAGCCTCCTCCCTGGAGTGATTTCTGGTGAGGGAGGCTGCATAAGCATTTGCTGTGGTTTCCAAGAGCTTCTGTACCGGCCACATCTCTTTGAGCGAGTTTCTCATTCACGCAAGTTTACTCAAGCATGTCGTTCTGTACCGTAATTCTGGCCCAGTACCCGCCATGCCGCAATCACCCTTATCCGAAGCATTGTTGGTGACTATCGCGAGACATTCTTACCGCCCCAAGCTATCCTGGTTGCTTGCAGAATTGCAGCTGTCACTGATTTCACTTTCCATCAACGTATGCTAGAGAAGATGTAGCCACGGAGTTAGGAACCGTTGCGCATCTGTGCAATGCCAAAACTACCTATCGGCGCTTCCGCTGTAGTTGCATTTCCGAAACTGTGACACATGTTTCACACCTCAAGATATGGTACTCAGCACCCTCCCAACCCTCCCAACCCTCCCACACCGCGAAATGGCCATCTGCCTGCTTGTGGCATGTCTTAAAATGCAGGTGTCGACCGCGGCTCTACCTAGTCTCACCCATGTCGATTGTAGGGAACGCACAGGGTACTTGCTATAGCTTTTCCCATCGGCTATAATGCGCAGCCACGTGCATTGGCAGGATCTACGTCACCGGATGCTTTTCCGACAATGGCACGTCAGTCCTCGCCCGGAGGCTCGCCCGATGCCACCGAGATGGCTGTTGGAATCCCGGAACAGAGGCTTCGGATCTACGCATGCGTTCTCCTTGCCCTTTTTTTTATTTTGACTCTTAATCTCTTGCATTTGCAACTAATCAAAAGCGCGCCTGCATCATTAGACAGAATGAGCGTCCAACGACCAAAAAAAAACAGTCTAGTGGGCGGCGTTAACCTCGCAAGGGAAAAGCCTGACCGCCCGTCCCGTGCCTCTAGTCGAATCCGGCCAAAGTGCATCACCCAAAAAACAAGGAAAGTCTTACCATTGTATCCATACCGGCGTTACCGTAATCTTGGGTGAGAGAAAGTGCTGGCAACTCGTGACTCGAGCGCTATATATGAGAGCCTCGCATAACTTAGCATTATGAGAGAGTTCTCAAGGACCCATACCGGCCATTGGTCTGACAAGCTGGAAAATGAGTTGGTCCGCTTGTCATGACTCCTCAAATTGGCTGAAGCAAAGCACTGTGGGCGCTTGACCAAGGTTTTGGCCAGCAGGGCGGCAAAGCTGGGCCAGAGAGTCTGAATCAGGCAGAGCCTTGCAGCCTTTCCACCTTGGCCCTCGTCCTGCGTGGCCATGTTACAGCCCCGTGGAGCGCGATGGGGAGGGGTTTGGGAATCGACGGAGAAGCAGGGAATCAGCACCCTAATGGCATGGACCGGCCAAAAGACGAGGAAGCGCTAGGCAAGCGCTGGTACACTAGACGGTTCGTGGATAAATTCCTTACTTTTTCTTCCTTCTTGTGCGCGCCTGCGACTGTCATCCTTCTTCTGTCCATCGTCATCATCTCGTCTTTTGTTTGGCCTTCAACGTCGTGGAACCGTTGGGTAGTCCTTGTAACATCAATCGTTGCCCGAGAACGCCCTCGTCCATTCTTCATCTTCATCTCTACGCACATCTCCAGCCTCTCCTTTGGCGCGCCGACGAATCGGAAAACACCAATCCCTCTCCAGACTCTCTGCCCTTGATTGTGAACGCCTCTCGCCCAGCTCCTCTCCATCACGATGCATATCATCGAGCCCAAGTACCCGCGCCAGCTGGTGTCGGCAATCCCCAACAAGATCAGAAACCACTTTGTCGCTGCCATTGGCGAATTCGTCGGCACTCTGCTCTTCCTCTTCTTCGCCTTTTCGGCCACTCAGGTCGCCAACACCGCCCACAGGGGGAACCAAGAGGAGCATTCCATCGCCGACATACCCGACACCCCTACACTATTGTACATTGCTTTAGCTTTTGGCTTCAGTCTCGCTGTCAATGCCTGGGTCTTCTTCCGTATCAGTGGAGGTACGTCTTATCGCATGGCAGCTCCCTCGGTCCATGTCTTGCTCAAGCAACTCACACTCATGTTCTTAGGACTCTTCAACCCTGCCGTTACTCTTGGCCTTCTTCTCATCGGTGGTCTCGGGCCCACGCGAGCTCTGCTCATCTTCGTCGCTCAGATCCTCGGTGCCACAGCTTCTGCTGCTTTCGTCTCGGTACTCTTTCCCGGTGAGTTGCAGATTGCGACGGCACTTGGCGGCAAGACCAGTGTCGTGCAAGGTGTTTGGATCGAGGCCTTTTTGACGGCCGAGCTCGTCTTTACCATCATCATGCTCGCCGCCGAAAAGCACAAGGGCACGTTTCTCGCCCCTATTGGCATTGGCCTGTCACTCTTCATTGCGGAAATGACGGGCGTGTACTTTACTGGCGGCTCCCTCAACCCGGCGCGCAGTCTTGGCCCCTGCATTGTTCTGCACAGCTTCCCAGACTACCATTGGATCTACTGGGTTGGACCCGGCATCGGCAGTCTGCTGGCTGCCGGTTTCTACCATCTCATCAACATTCTCGAGTACGAAACGGCCAACCCCGGACAGGACTTTAACGAAAAGGAAATGGATCGCTTCGTCTTTGACGAGGAGGCGGCCGATACCGGAGCTCACATTGTGCGCCCTGATGCTACCGACGTTCTTGTGCCCATAGTGTCCACGGTCGTCTCTCCTGCTGCTTCTCGTGCTCCGCTCCGTGGTCGATCTCCTGGTTCGCCTCCGCCCAGCATCCCTCCACAATTTTCGCCGGATGGCTCTGTTTTCGACATCACCATCAAGACGGACTAGACTCCAAGACTAGTCGCTTTTCATAGCTGCGGTCAAGGTAGACGCACACAACTACCCGCACGTCTTTTGAGTTTCAGTCCGACTCTTGTGAATCGCACAAAAGAACGTCATGACCGAAATGCCACCACAATGGTAACCGCACCCAAGACACGACAGCCGGTTAGGTGTTTTCGTCCATGTCTCAAAGGTGTTGATGAGAGCACGCATAATGTATAATAAGTAGAGAAATTAGTATAGCATTGCATGAGGGCCGATCAAAATGTACATTAAATTTTTTTTCCGGTTGTATGCATTTCACCAAGTTGTTCATCATTCATATTGTTGGTATCTTGCGCTGACGAATCGCTCGGCTCCAGTCATACACCCGTTACTCATTCTTCGTTTTCGAATGCGTCGTTGAGGTATCGCACAAAGAGCGCGCGTATTCGATCCGCCGCCATGTTGCCAACCGCTTCCAAGCCAATACCGCCTCTGTTCAAGCCCAAGAACGCTCTCCGATGCCGTTGCAGACCAGGCAGGCTTAGCTTCTTCAAGGTGGGCAGATCTACTACCAGGTCGTCTTGCGTAGAGTCGTTGAGAGGAATCTTGACCTCGCCGCCCGCTTCGTCTCCTTGTTGGTCCAATATGCGCTTGACTATGTATTGCGTCTCGCGGTCCAGGATGTAGAGATAGTCACCACTAGCATCACGCCCGCGCGGCTCTGTCGACTGGTTCGGCTTGACCATTTTGCGCCCGTCGCCGGCAATGGTGTCCCAGAGCGCCTCGAATGTCTTTGTCGCCTGCGCTTCGTCATCCTCCCATATCAGTGTGTAGAGCGGGCTATCCCATCTCGTCATTGGATTCGGCTCCTCGTAGCGAAAGACGAGATTGTCCCAGTTTCCCTGCTCGTACGGCTCTGGGCCGTCTGTGGCCTCTTGTTCACCCCTCTCCACCGCGGCGCGGGCATCCAAGCGCGCCTGGTTGACCTCTTTTGCGCGGTCGGGCGTACAGCCTATTTGCAGGATGCAGCTGGGCGTGCGCATGGCCTTGGCCTCGCAGTGCAGCTGGTAGCGCCATCCCTTGATGTAGTTGAGGCCGTCGAGGATGACAATGTCCTTGTCGGACAGCACGCGCTTGACGGCGCCGTAGAGGCTGGCACGAGCATCCTTTTCCGAGGCGTTGGCGGAGCGGGTGTGCGCGGGCACGGCTGCGAGATCGTAGACGGTGCGGGATATGGACAAGCTGTCGTCGGATATGAGGTGCAGGCGGTGCTTCGAGTCGGCGATACGTCC
This sequence comes from Akanthomyces dipterigenus, assembly GCA_030783385.1. Lineage (NCBI taxonomy): Eukaryota > Fungi > Ascomycota > Sordariomycetes > Hypocreales > Cordycipitaceae > Akanthomyces > Akanthomyces dipterigenus. The sequence continues at coordinate 76,737 of JARJRE010000373.1, read as the reverse complement.
TGAGAGGTAGTCGTATAGCTGCTTTGCCCGTGCGGACTTGCCCGAGGTCGGGAAACCGGTGACGATGATGAGCTAGGCGGACAATTAGCAGGAAGCAGACAGTGCCGAGGCTTGCAGAGGCAACACACAGGCATCGCGGCACGATTTGACTGGGCGTGCTGATGGAAGTGTAGAGTCAAAGGCTAGGAATGCGGCTCCACCTCTAAGCTCCCGAATCTGCGCGAGGATAAAGGCGCGGAGCGAATTTCCTGACGCGGTTTGCAACTTTTCGACCTGCCCCACCATCGCCAAGTTATGACGGAGTGGCGGAGCCCGACATAAGATGACAGTTTTATAGATCAGAGGAGAGAGTAGCCCGATATGAAATAACAGTTTTTATAGATTAAAGGAGAGTCTTGCGCTTAATCCACGTAGAGGGTCTGGTGTGTCGTATTATTTTATTATCTTTGTTAGACTTTAGTCTGCTTTCTATATACTCATTGTTGGGCGACGAATCCAACCATCGCCAACAGCATAATGATAATTTACATAAAATATCCATTTCGCCATGATAACATACCAGTACATCGTATTCCCCGCCCCCGCAGTCTGTCATAATCGATTCGGTAGCCACTCTGTTCATTTCGTTTCTTCGTTCCCCCATCACGGATAATCTTTGAACCCTGCCGACGGTCCATCCCGGCTCGTCATGTAGCCAAAGCGCTCTCGCTCCTGGAGAATCAGTGGCGGCATATCCTTGTTGTTCTCAATCTTGTCAAATTGATCTTGGTCCCTGTCCCAGACATCTTTGCCGTGCCGGATGGCGTCGGCAATCTTGTCTCTGTCTCGGTATTCCTCGTCATTCATCCAGCCGTGGGAGAAGCTGGCAATCTTGTTGAGAAATTGCTCGATAGTGGCAAAGCAGCTGCTGCAGTGCCAGCCGGCATTGTCCAGGACGCCCTTTTCCCGGTCGCGGAACCAAGGCAGGCCGCCATCGCCGTTGCGCAAGTTGGTAGGCTTAATGGTGCGCCATCCTTGGTAAAAGGTGGCCTGCGGATGCTGCCATTCCGGGCCCGTATGCAGGAACTGGAACGAGTAGTAGTAAAACTTGGAGCCGAGTGTGAGGCGACGAGGAAAGTTGCAGGTGCGCAGCACGAGCAGCGACTTGGGTCGAGGAATCTCGTCGACGTCGGAGACAACAATAACATCGCCCTTGATCGGCGTCTTTGGGCCCTGTAACTGATTCATGGCTTGCTCAAACATTGCGTCTCGTTGCAAATCTTCATAGTCCCATGCGCGCTTCGGGTTGAACGATTTCGGATACGTCAATTCGTGGTAGATCATCTTATCGTGATAGCGACGAAACTTGTCCCAATTGTCCGCAATGACGAGCGGCTTCTTGTCACCCTGGAACGTCTTTGGCGACTCGACAATGACAAAGTAGTCGACATAGTCGTACAGCGCGTGGAGACGAATCTCGAGAAAATCGAGCTCGGTGTTGACCATTATGAGGTCGTATACTTTGCGCTCGCCGCATGCGCGCCGTGGTGTGTACATGGAATAGCCATGCGCTGCGCAAAATTCACGCGCCTCCCGTGACGCATAGTGCTGCGCGTGCTTCTCCTTTCGATCCGACGTTGCCGTCAAAAAGTCGAGCGGCGGAAGCGCCACGCTCGCAATCTCGTGCAGGCCGCTAGTGTAGGTCGAGGACCGAAAGAACGTCCACCATATCAGCAGGAAGAATGCCGCGAGAAGGATAATTCTCGAGGGCGATTTAGGAGACACGATCATGGTTGCGCATCGGAAAAGCAGAGGATCAGAGAGAAAAAGAACTGGCCAGCACATGCACCATGTCTCGCGCCGCGTAACTAGAATCATGGTTCGATCGCGGCCGGTTGCCTAACTCAAGCGTCACGTGCGCGCGGCAGCCTTATGCTGACGTAGGCTGTCAGCGCCGATTGCGATTGATACGAGGTTTCATTTAGATTGCTAGCTACTGGTACAGTATCCGTGTACTCGGTACGATGCAACGAAGTCCGCAATGTCCTCTTGTCGATTTTGCTCATTGCATAACTAGTGCCAGTTACCGCTAAGCAGCAGTGCCAAGACGGCAGCGCCATTCCAAAGCCGCATGGCCACCTCTGCTGTGTCGTCTCTTCAGTATGGTCTATTGTCCACCTTTGTTACGAGGGCTTTTATAAGGCCGTTTCTCGACTTATTCGACTCATTATGACGCGCAACGGCCATCAGATGCTGCCACCACTGAATCGCTGAAACCGTTCATCAATTAACGTCGGATCCCCAACGGCGAGGATGACGTCTACCTACCTAGGGCTTGGCTGAAGCTTGGCGAAGCGCCCCCTGTCGAGCCCTATCAGTGGATGCTCATTACTCGGCATCTTCTCCGAAGCCCCTGAGACGCTCCCCAGCCTCAGCCCAGTTAGGCTGTGCCAAGACATGCTGCTAAAATATTCACGGAAAGCATCGTCGTTACCAAAGCTGCATTCTATATCAAATTCGCTTTCCGCAATGTCTAACAATCTAGTAAACAAGTGCTGGAGGACTGCAAGTCCCAGCTCGGCGCTCGGGTGGCGGCTCACCCTTAATTCGTACACATGAACAAGGAAAGCTATCGAAATCAAGATGAAAAAAAAAAAAACTAGCAACGATATCCATGATGCAATTTATTTGCGTCTCTCAGATTGACGATATCCAAAATGAGGCTCAGTTCGCCTGCCCCTGTCACCCGGCTCATACCCGCCAGCACGACCTTGAGTCTCGGAGCGACGCCTAGAGTACCCTCTCGGAGTGTTTGGCTCGTCTGCGTCATACAAGTTGAACTCGGAGTCAATGGAGTAGCAAGAACGGTCAACTTCACGCACAGGGCTTACATGCGCCCGTACAGGTCGCACGCCGCGGACGTTGTACGTTTGCGATCGTGCTGGGCCAAGCTGTGGACTCGGCGGCATCGGCACAAATGAGTTCTGCTTCGTATATGCCCGCGTTGACTGCGGTATACCTTCTGGAGCCCTGCTGGTCGGCTGCGGTGGACGAGGAGGCGAGCGGCTTCGAGGTCTTGCATGACCAAGTTTGGGACTGTTTGTCATTGTTGTATAGGTGTACTGCGATACCGAGTCCACATCTGGTTCCGAGTGGCTAAACACCGTCTCCGCGTCGTCGGTATACGACATGGTCGAATCTGTCGAATCTGGAAACTTGCGAAAGCGGGGGTGAAACCCTGTCTGACGGCTCGGGCTCCCCTCAGCATAAGTTTCGCCAACGAACCGGGTGCCTGGAACAGCATTCAAGTTTGCATCACGGGCGCGACGGTCTTTTGTGTTGCGCAAAATAGACGGCGGTGGTGGTGGAACATTGGTTGCACGCTGCTGCGCAGCCGGCTGCTGATGTGGCTCAGCTGGTCGATGCGGGCGAGCTTCATAAGTTTGGTGACGTTGGTGAGTTTGACGATGCTGGTAAGGTTGGTGGGGTTGTTGAGGCTGCTGAGTTTGTTGAGGGTATTGCTGCTGCTGAGCCTCTTGCGGCTGCTGAGTCTGCCGAGTTTGGTGAGGCTGGCGGTCGTTCTCAGCCTGCCGGGTTTGGTGAGGCTGGCGGTCGTTCTCAGTCTGCCAGGTTTGGTGAGGCTGGCGGTCGTGCTCAGTCTGCCGGGTTTGGCGAGGCTGGCGGTCGTGCTCAGTCTGGTAAGGGTGTCGAGGATGCTGAAGTGGCTGACGTTGTTGATGTTGTTGATGTTGTTGATGTTGTTGATGTTGCTGCTGTTGCTGATTTTTCTGAGGGTGCTGCTGCTGCTGAGTCTGCCGAGTCTGCTCATTCTGCTGATGTTGCTGGGGGTGCTGCTGCTGCTGCTGAAAGACCTGCATTGGTTGGCCATTCTGTTTCATATACAAGGGGACAGGCTGAAAAGCTTGCGCGGGCTGCGCTCTCGCATCCTCGAGGAACTGAGTAGGCTGGGCAGACTGGGTCGGCTGGCCTCTCAGTACAGCATAGTACTGAGTCGACTGGGTCGGCTGGCCCCTCAGTACAGCATAGTACTGAGTCGACTGGGCGGTCTGCGGGTTCTGAGGCACCTGTTGCGTGTACAATACCGTCGGGACCTGCTGTCCTGGGCACGATTGGCAAGCTACCTGCGGACAATGCGAACGTGCTGGTGCCGCGTGTTTGTCCTGGTGAGCGTCTCGTTGCGGTGCCTCGCCTTGTGGCCCAGGCGCAGTATTCGTTCCGACACTGCGTCTTGTAGGCGAACCGCTGGCCCCTGACACCAGTTCCTTGTACAAGGCTAGGCAATCCTCCCATGGTTTTGGAGCTCGTCTGTAAATAGCAATCAAGGCCATTCTTTTCAGTGGCGGTTTCTTGCCTCCTTTGAGGGAAATCGCTGGGATGCTCTGCTTCTCTTTCTTGGCCCCCTTACTGTTTGCAGCCCTGCCGCTTTCGCTCTTCGTACTCTTCTTTTCGGGTTGGTCGAACAGGTCCACACATAGCTCTTCAAGCTGTACCAGATGCCAGTCGAACCGATCGTCTTTCTCGTCTTTGTTGAGCTCTGTGGCCTTGTTGTCTAGCCTTCTCCGAAGTTCCGGGCTGAGTTTGGCTTCGTGAGCCTCTAGGTCTGCGCCGGTATACACTGTGATGTATAGTGTCTGGCCAGCTTTGACCTTGGCCTCTCTGATTCTGCCCTGGCGGAGACCGTCCTCCACGACCTCACTTGTTATCTCCCAGCGACCTGACCCTTCACGGGCCTGCTCGCCCTTTTCGAGTTTTATGGCGAGGTATTTTGTTAAAATGTCTTTTGCTTGGGCATTTGTCATCGATTTGTGCGCCAACGTTTCTGCATGTGCTTGGTTGTGCTGTCCATTGCTTGCGTGTTGCTGGTACGGTGGTGGCTGTTGGTATCGCTGCGCCTGCCGTACAGAATCGCTAGTGTAACCGGTACTGCTTCGAGCCATGTTGGTATGAGAGATGGTCAGTTTCAGTAAAGATGATTGTAGAGTAGCTGTTCTACAGTTGCTGTCGTTGGAGAGGGTGGATGTCGAATGCACCGATGCAAACGTCAAAAGAGTATGAGTATCGAAGCTGAAAAGAGTACAGGGAATGAAGAAGATGATATAAATGAAAGAAGAGAAAGAAACAGCAGGTTTAAAGAGGGCGGGACGTTCGTAGTGATATAAGTCTGTTTGCGTGAGAAATTGTGGTGGCCTGCTCCCTACTATGATGACACCCCGTCACGCAGCAATGAGGCAGCCTGTATGTGCAGCGCCACCACAAATGCGCAACAGCCCTTTTTCCACTTACATGGCACCATAACAGGTCAATGATTATGAATACTTTGTCAAGTCCATGGTGTGAAACGTGCGAGGCCTCCTGACTGCGGAAGGCACGCCAGTTGTCGACCGGTGTGGTCATGGCTATCAGCTCCTGTAGGCAGAGCGTGATTGTCCTCATAACCTACGGTACATTTTAAGCGTGGAGTAACAGCAATCCGTCACTTTCTACATCTAGGAATGTCATGGGTTTTTCCACCCGATACAGACACCTCCCAAGTTTCACTGCCACGTTCGTAATGGATGGCGTTGGGCTAAATCGGCCGGGAGTGCCATACCGACGATGCCGTCGCCAAGACTAGCAGCTAGCAGACTGCAAAGAATGGGTGTCGTGCATTCCATCAAGCCATGATTGCGCCTACCGCAAGTGAGCCACTCACAAGATGTACGGCATCCTGCATAACCAAGTCGAGCCCTTCAGGGATTGGCCGTCTGGTCACGCGGCTGAGCCCGGCGAGCCCGACCCCTCCAACACCGCTGGGGCGCAGTGCCTGAGACGTATCAGGTAAAGGAAGCTGCCAATTTGAGCCAATAATTCAAAGTTTTGGTCTTCAGCCTTGGGAACGATGGCATTGCGCGTGTCTATTATGTCATGGCCGCTGGCCCCCAACGCGGATGGGCAAATCCAGTTTGCAGCCACGGACAATTGTGACTTTGCGGGGGCATGCAGATATATGCCGAGGAGGTAAGGGTATTTGGGCTCCCAAAAAGACATGCAAGTTTTGGCCCGCCGGTCTCTGTAGATGGCCGGACAAAAGATGATTGTCTTTACAGATCAAAATGACAAAGTTGGAAAAAGACAAAAGCCCCTCGGGTTGGGTAAAGCGAGCTCATTTTTTGATTATGAATACCCATAGACTGAAATGGACTTTGAGCAATATTTCGATGGGCAAAGCCAGCGCCGGCGAAAGGGCAGCTGCAGTTGAGATCAGGCTGGCGCTTAGCACCGGAGCTGACACGGACGAAGCCCGGCTTGTGCGCTGTCCCCAGTCGAGACAAGAACAGGCAGAAGCAGCCATGACGTTGTTTCTTGGAAAAGGCGGCAAGGAAAGCCTTGAATCATCGAGACAAGGCACAATGGCTCCATAGTAGCACGCCTGTCTTGGATGTTGCCAACGACACAGCCGGGCAGGCGAGGGACGGCCTTTTGTGCAACGGTGTCAGCAACTGAATCCTGGCCACCACAGGGTGCCTTGCAAAAACGCCTTGTCCTGGACTTGAAGCTGCGCGAACCTCTCTATGCCTTTTGACTCATGCGTGTGAGGGGGCGGTCGAACAGGCCCGTCCAGGTCCTTTGGAGTTGTCCCTCGTACTCCAGCAGACCGCAGTTGTGGGTCGGTCAACGCTGAGTCTATCGGCATATATACTTGCTGTGATAATATTATTCTACACTCGATGCTCAAGTTGAAGAATATACCCTGTCCACAAGGGTCTGCCTGCTTGGTCTAGTTTCCCCAGGGGCGGGAGACAATCGGCGCCGGGTATCGGGCCTTTCAACGGGCTATCCCTGTAGCCTCTGTTTGTCGGTCCGACATTGTCTCTCAGTTCGAATCGGGCCTTGAAAGACGGTATAGATGTGATACTTTTGTGCGATTTTCTTTATAAACAAGCTGATTCATTGTAAAGTAGGCCCACGTCTATAAGAATAAATGTAGTAAAGGATAACAACACCAATGGAAAAGTAGGAAGAAAAAGACAAAAAAAAAACAAAAACAAAAAAAGTCATATTCTTGTCTCTTTAATAACTAGCGTATGGTGACTGCTTTAATTTTGTACTCTGCTCGTATCGTCGAGATTATTTGGTTGTGCCCCGCGCCGTACCCGCCTAGTTGCGTCAATGATGGACGGACGCATCACCACTGCCCAATTGTCTACAGACTACAGCCAAAGTAGCGCATGGATATAGGACCCGAACTGATTTCTGCAGAAAACACTATTACCGACTAGCAAACAGTAGCTACTCCGCTTCCTCCGCGCTTTGCTGCGCTGCTCATAGTCGGATGAGGGAAGAAAGGCACAAGGTAGCACGCGAACCAGGGTAGCGTCGCGATGGCCTTACATTTTTACGTGTCCTGCAGCTTACTCGGATCGGAGGGGAGCCTGTTTGACGCCGGCCACCTTTTACTATAAATACCGTCACCAAGGCCTTGCATTCGATGCGAACGGGCTTCCCTTGACCCAAACCAGCCTCCCTCGTCAACAAGCACAATGAAGGGTGTATTCGCACTTGTCCAGGCTGTCTTGATAGCTGTGGCTGGTGCTGCCATCACTTCCAACTCGGCCGCAGAGGAGTGCCATGTCTACACGGTGACCAACGCCACGACCTCTGCTCATGGCCTCACGGCCGATTTGCAGATCCGGGGCAAAGCCTGCAATACCTTTAGCAATGACCTGGGGCATCTGAAGCTGGTTGTCAACTACAACACCGGTAAGCCGTGTGCCACCGCACTCACACCCCATTTCCATGCACTCGGTTGACCCTTTTATTCACAGCGGAACGACTCCATGTCCGAATCTTCGACGCCGATGAGCAAGTCTATCAGGTGCCCGAGTCCGTCTTCCCACGCCCACCCTCTGGCGGCGTAGAGCAACAGTCCTCGGCCCTCAGGTTTGACTACAAGACCAACCCCTTCTCCTTCAAAATCTCGCGCACCAGGACGCGCGAGGTCCTCTTCGACTCCTCCGCGGCGCCGCTCGTCTTTGAAGCGCAGTATCTACGTCTGCGCACGCGGCTGCCCGCGTCGCCCAACCTGTACGGCCTCGGCGAGCATACCGACAGCATGCGCCTCCCGACAAAAAAGTACACGCGTACTCTCTGGAACCTCGATAACCCGGGCGTCGGCCAGAACCAGAACCTGTACGGCAGCCACCCCATCTACTTTGACCACCGCAGCGGCAACAGCACGCACGGCGTCTTCTTGCTCAACTCCAACGGCATGGACATTAAGATTCACCGCGACTCCCACGGTCAGTACCTCGAGTACAACACCATTGGCGGCATCTTTGACTTTTACTTTCTCGCTGGCCCGTCGCCGATTGATGTCAGCAAGCAGTACGCCCAGGTCGCGGGCCTGCCGGCCTTGGCACCGTACTCTGGCCTCGGCTTTCACAATTGCCGATGGGGATACGCCACCATTGACGAGGTGGCCGAGGTGGTTGCCAACTACAGCGCCGCCAAGATTCCTCTCGAGACAATGTGGACCGACATTGACTACATGGAGGGCCGTGCTGTAAGTGGTCTTTGGCCTCTGCAGAAGCACATTTCTCTGACGCCATCTAGGTTTTTTCCCTCGACCCCAAAAACTTCCCCATAGACAAGGTGCGCAGCTTCGTCCAGAGTCTGCACGACAATGGGCAAAAGTACGTCCTCATGGTGGACCCTGCCGTGGCTGCCAAGGACTACGCGCCCTTTCACCGGGGCGTCGACAGCAACGCCTTCATGATGTTCAAGGGCAACGTCTACCGCGGCGTCGTCTGGCCCGGCCCGGCCGCGTACCCGGACTGGTTCGCAGCCAACACCACGTCATACTGGAGCAATGAGTTTGCAGAGTTCTTCTCCCCAGAGACGGGAGTGGACATTGACTACCTCTGGATCGACATGAACGAGCCCTCCAGCTTTTGCGAGTTCCCCTGCGATGATGCGCGCCGCCACGGCGAACTCGGTCCCTCGCAGCGTCCGCAGGTCATCCACGGTGGCATCGAGTCTCGCGAGGAGGTCCTCCACAGGGGCCTAGCCGACCGCGCCTTCTTGTATCCCCAGTACCGCATCAACAACCAGGCTGGCGACCTGGCCAACAAGACGGTCCGTCTGGACCTCGTCCACGCCAACGGCCTCACCCTCTACGACACGCACAACCTCTACGGCACCATGATGTCGTCGGCTTCCCGCGCCGCCATGGTCGCGCGCCGCCCGACCCGGCGGCCGCTCGTCATCACACGGTCGACCTTTGCCGGCGCTGGCGCGCACGCCGGCCACTGGCTCGGCGACAACCTCTCGACCTGGGACCACTACCTCTGGAGCATCCGCGGCATGCTCGCCTTTGCCTCCTTCTTCCAGGTGCCCGTCGTGGGCTCCGACGTGTGCGGCTTCGGCGGCAACACCACCGAGGCGCTGTGCGCGCGCTGGGCTATGCTCGGCGCCTTCCAGCCCTTTTACCGCAACCACAACTCGCTCGGCCAGCGGCCGCAGGAGTTTTACCGCTGGCCGTCGGTCGCGCAGGCCGCGCGCAAGGCCATTGACATTCGCTACCGCCTGCTCGACTACTTCTACACGGCCCTCTACGAGCAGTCCACCTCGGGCGCGCCCTGCCTCAACCCCATGTTCTTCCTCTACCCGCAGGACAATGCCACGTACGGCCTCGACGCCCAGTTCTTCTACGGGCCCTCGCTGCTCGTCGCGCCCATTGTTGGCGAAAACAGCACCGAGGCCAGCTTCTACCTCCCCGCGGACACGTTTTACGACTTTTTCACGTACGAAAAGTTCATCAGCCCGGGCGTCATCATCGTCCGGCCCAGCCAGAAGCTCGACGACCTGCCGCTGCTGCTGCGCGGCGGCTCCATTGTCCCGCTGCGCGCGCAGTCGGCCATGACGACGGCCGAGGTCCGCCGGCAGGACTTTGCGCTGCTGATCGCGCTCGACGACAAGGGCGAGGCGTCGGGCAGCCTGTACCTCGACGACGGCGAGTCGGCGGACCAGCACGGCAAGACGACGCTCATCAGCTTCACGTATAAGGATGGCGTGCTCCTGGGAAACGGCACCTTTGGCTACGAGACCCAGAACGCCATCAGCAAGGTCACCGTGCTGGGCGGCGGCAAAGATGGCGCGCTGGCTGAAGCCCGCACCAGGACTAACAACTCTGTAGAGGTCAAGCAGGACCTGTCTGGTGCTTTTACGATTGATGTGGCCAGGCTCATTGATTGGGACTAGAACCTACAATTAGCTTTCTATGACATGAAATACTTGAATCAACATGACTGCAACTGCATTAAACATCCATTTTGGCATATAGACTGGTCTAGACCCTGTGTATATCCTGGCACACTACTAGCCTTGTAAGCTAACGTTTGCGTCCTTTGTCTCTCCCAATATCTCCATTCCACATGATTCATAACATAGCAAGTCTATTTCCCAAGTGGCTGTATTTACGGCTTGCAGCGGCCCATGAAGCGAGGGTACAGGCATGTCGTGCGGACCGTGTGCTGATTGGCCATCCACGCGAGGAAGCGCTCGAGACCGAGGCCGTATCCACCGTGAGGAGAGGTACCGTACCTAGTCATGTTAGCTAATTTTGGAACTAAGAAAAGAACCCTTTCGGTGTGGACACATACTTGCGCTGGTCAGTGTACCAGTAGTAGTCCTTGGCATCGATGCCCTGGTTCTTGTACGCCTGGAGGAGCTCGTCCAGGTCCTCCATTCTCATGGAGCCGCCGACAATCTCGCCGACGCCGGGCATGAGGCAGTCGACGCTCTCGGTGACGCGCCTGTCGTTGGGGTCCTTTTTCATGTAAAAGGCCTTGATCTCGGCGGGGAAGTGGGTGAGGAAGATGGGGCGGTTGATGGCGTCGGTCATTTTGCGCTCGGCGGCCTCGGCAATGTCGTCGCCAAATACGTGCGGCTTGTCCTCCTCGTTGAGGATGGGGGGGTCCTGGGCATTGAGCCAGTCAATGGCGTCGCTGTAGCGCATGCGCATAAAGGGCCGCGCGGGGCGGGCAAAGGCCGGGTTGAGCTCGCGCAGAAAGGCGGCCGTCTCGGGGTCGTCGAGAACGCTGTCGATGACGCGGCACATGAGCTCCTCGAGATGCTCAAGGAGCTCGTCAAAGGTGACAAAGTCGAGCTCGGCCTCGACGTGGCTGTACTCGGACAGGTGGCGGCGCGTCAGCGACTTTTCGGCGCGAAAGGACTTTTCGATGCAGTAGACGTTGCCGAGGCTGGGGAGGACCGTCTCGAGATAGAGCTGCGAGGACTGGGTGAGGTAGGCCTCCTCGTCGTAGTAGGGCACCTTGAAGAGGGTGGCGCCGCCCTCGACCTGCGTCTGCACAAGCGCGGGCGGGGACACCTTGACGAAGCGCATGTCGTTGTACGTCTTGATAAAGGCCCACTCGACCTGCGAGCGCAGCTTCATGAGCGAAGCGGCATTGTCGCCGCGCAGTACCAGGTGGCGGTTGTCGAGCATGCCCTGGTCCCACTGGTTCTGCGAGACGGACACCTTGTTGGTGATGGCCTCGTCGTCGCCGGGCGAGACGCCAATCACCTCAAAGTAGTCGACGTGCAGCTCGCGGTCGTCGGGCGCCTGCTGGCCCGCGGGCACCTTGCGCATCTCGCCGTAGAGCGACAGCGAGGTGCCCTGGGCAAACGTCAGGGCGTCGTACGTCTTGGTCAGGTCGCCGGCCTGCAGCACGCACTGGAGGTGGCCGTAGCCGTCAATCAGGGTGATGAAGGTGGCCTGCTTCTGGCTGCGCAGACGGTGGATGCGGCCCGAGACCTTGACGCGGGTGCCCTTTTTGTCGCCGTCGCCGAGCTCGACGTCCTTTTTGCCAATGCCCATCTTGACGGCCTTGGGCAGCGAGGCATCCTCTTTCAGGACAATCTTCTTGGCGGCCTCGAGGTTGTCGAGACGGGCCTTTTTCTTGGCGTCCTCGGCGGCCTGCGCGGCCTGCTGCTTGACGAGCTTCTTCTTGTGGATGTCGAGCACGCTCTGGGCCTTTTTGACGGCGCTCTTTGCAGGCTCCTTCCAGGTCAGACGGGCCGCGGGGTCCTCGCCCTCGGCCAGGGCGCCGGTGATGGAGGCGCGCGAGAGGAACTGCGCGCCGGGGCTGTCAATCTTTTGAATGTAGGCAAAGGGAAGCGTCTTGAAGGGCTTGGCTTCCGTGCCGTCGGCGGTGGGCTCGTCGACGCCGACATCAGTGTCGACATAGCAGATGTCGCCGCTGCCCTTGACCCGCTCAGCGAGTTCCTGAACGGCAGCCATGGCGGAGGGGCGGTGGCGTCTGGTGTTCTTTGTTGATGCTTATGACAGGTCTCAATGATGTGTCTATGTTCGATTCGGGTTGACTTCGCTTCCGGGTATCTGTTTGAGGTAAAAACAATTTTTCTCTTGGCTTTTCTTCCCAAGCTCCAGCGTATGGCGGGGTTGAGGGGTGAAGGCCAATTGGCAGGAGTCCAAAATACCTGCCATGGGCGTGGTGGGGTGTGACTCAATAGGCAACTTTGGCGGGCGGTGAAAGCTCCGACTGCGCCCTTGCAGCTGTCCTTATCGTACTGAAACATAACAGAGTTCTGACGGGATTCAATCCTCGGTATCGCCTGTGCGACAAGATTGCTTCAATCTCCGCAGCTATTATGACTCTTTTCGGCTGTTTACGGCATGATAGACTGTTCACTGTGAGACTGCCAACTAAATAATGTTATCAGTCTGTTTTGACGCAAAACGATTAACATCAAGCAAACGGACACCAGCACAACCTTTCTTTGCTGCCACCAACTCCTCGCCTTGCTAAACCAACTTCGTACATCATTTACACGTTGCTACATATTCCAACGCCATCTGTTCCCTGAGCACCTACCTGGCTCCTACAGCTCATCCTTGGCATGCTGAGTCGCAGCCGCCTCACCCTTCTTGGCCATGCTCCGCATGCCCTGCTTCACCATGGAGCTCAGAATCTCATACGCGACCTGCGCCGCCGCCAGGGACGTCTCCTCGCCGGTGCCCTGATACGCGGGCGACACCTCGACCACGTCGGCGCCCACCACGTTGAGGTCCTCGATGCCGCGCAGGATGCGAATCAGCTCGCGGGTGGTCCAGCCGCCAGGCTCCGGGGTGCCGGTGCCGGGTGCAAACGCTGGGTCCAGGACGTCAATGTCGATGGAGAGGTACACGGGGTCCTCGGTACCGAGCGTCTTCATGATGCCGTCAATGATGCCGCCCGTGCCAATCTCGTCAATCTCGTCGGCCGAGTAGCGCACCCAGTTCTGGCCCGTGTCGTCGTCGTGGTCCTCGAGGCCGGCGCCACTGAGGCGCGTGCGCAGGCCCGCGTGCACCGACGGCTCCGAGGACGCGTTGGACAGGAGGCCTTCCTGGTTGGCCATCCAGAACATGGAGCCGTGGGTAAAGTGCGTGGAGCCCCAGTGCGCCGGATACTTGGAAGGGTCCCAGGTGTCGAGGTGAGCTGTGTTTTTGGTCTCCGTGTTAGTCCCCCTCGCGAATATTTGTAGACACTCTTGGCTTGCGGATAGGAAAAAGAACGTACCGTCAAAGTGGAGGACCCGCACGGGTCGTCCATAAATCTCATTCAGCGCGCGCAGGGCCGGCAGCGTCAGGCTGTGGTCGCCGCCGAGCGTCATGAGCTTGGGACGGCTGCTGACCGAGGACACGGTGCGGTGCTGGCCGAGCGCCTTGAGCCCCTGGGTCATTTGCTCGCGGGCAATGGCATTGTCGTAGGGCGTGACGGGGATGTCGCCGCAGTCGACAATTCTGGCCCAGTTCTGGTAAGGGTTGACGTTGGCGCGCGGGTTGTAGCTACGGTACGCAATCTGGCGCGCCGAGGCGGCACGGATGAAGCGAGGGCCGAATCGGGCGCCTTTTGATTTTCATCTCTCCGTCAGCACGGTGCCGGTACTAGTAAAAGATAAGTCAGAGAACTTGTTCTTACCTGGCCGGTAGGAAACGGCCGTGTCAAAGGGAACGCCGACAATGGCAATGTCGTAGCGCTCGGCTGGGTTGGTCAGACACTTGACGTAGTCGAGATGGGCAAAGGTGCCAATGCCAGAGAATGACCACTAGTTGGAGATGAGCCTCACTTCACTCACATGGGCTGGCTGTCCAGTGCATCAAAAGGGCCAACTTACATCGTATCCCCATTTGTCTTCGAGCTCCTGCAGCTCCTCCTTGGTCCACTGCCTGTCATCGTCGTGACCGCCACAAGCCAGCGACACGCCGGCGCAGAGCACCAGGCTAGCCAGCACGGAAGCGCGCATGATGTGGACTGTGCTTATATGCCCAAGTACCGAGATGAGAAGAGTAAAAAAGTATTCTGACTGCTCGCCGTGCTTTTTGATTTCTTTAGACGAGGAAAGTTGGTTAACGCTTCAAGGTTCAGGGCCCCACGAAGAGCCAAGTTTATATAACTGCTATCAGCGGGGTCGTGCCGCCGATGCTATCTTGCACAAACCAAGTAATACAGTGAAGTTCTTCCGATATCAAATGAATGAAATCGATTCAATAAAAGAAAGAGAGTAAACATTGGATGAAATCACCAAGACACACTCTCCCAGCTTTTTAAACCCCCAGCTTTCCCCCAGACTCCGCATCGGCGGTCGCTCTCCGCGGTCGCCGGACATGCGGAGTCGGGCGGTTGCGCGCTGCTTGTGAGTGGGCTGCTCCCAGCCGTCCAGTGCCGCAAATGTCGGGCTCGTCCGCCGGCAATCCCTCAAGCTGGCCGATGATGCGAGCTGGTTCATTCTTTTGTTCCTCCCATCTGCCTAGTACCATAATAGTGTGCTGCTCGGCGTGGTCTCCGGCTGGGGAGCTTGTTCATGAGCGGCTTGCTTCCCCGAACAAGGACCTTGCTAGGACTCATACTACAAAGAGAACAGTATCTTGTTTCTTTCCAAGAGAGAGTGCTTGCAACTTCAAAACGTGCTTTGAGGGCAAAAACATGTTAGTCAGGAGGCGGTGGTGCCAAGTGAGGGAGACGCAACACCGCTCATGGTCGAAGCAGCTAAATGAGTTTCCGTCCTGCCCATCTTTTGGCTTATATGATCAGGAAACAACCCACAATCTTTTGGTCCCGAGTAGAAAAGTCAAAGTAATGTATACAGCGATGCGGGGATGCGCAACGCTTTTCCGCGCTCATCGTCTTCTCTTCTTGGTCCCCCACATGCAAATCCACAGTCGTTGTTCCGAATCGGTGCTCTTCATTCCGACTTCCTGGTTTTATGCACAGTCGTCATGGCAGACCACTTTTGCTACATCGCCGAGAATAGTCCGGCTCGCCTAAAGGAAGCATAGGCCACATAGGCCAGCGAGATATGATATGCAGCTGCATGACTTGTCCTGTTCAGGGTTAAATGCTCCGCGTCTGGGCAGAAATGAAGTCTTTGTTACCGTCTTGTTACAAAAAGAATAAACCTAGAATAAGAAACAGTGTAAAACAAGTAAAATTGCACTCCAGTCGCCAGAAAATAAAACAATAAGTGGGAAAAAAACTGTCCTATCGAAAAGCGTGTGCTTGCCTCGTTTTGCCATCCACCGAGCTTCCCCTGGTCCGCAATAAATCATAAAAGTAAAACAAGCACAACCAGCAGCATACAAAGATTGTGGCCAAGAAAAGAAGAAGCAAGACATTGCGCCGTGGTGATGCCACCCAACGTACGTTTGCTAACCGTGTTGTCGTTTGTCATTTGCACCAGGTCGGCGACGCTTGTGCACATCGCAGCCAACATGCTACGCGCAGTTCCGCACTTCCTCGTCCTAGCACCGTCCGAGAATCCTCTGCTTTCTGCCAGTCCAAGTCCTTCACGCTTTGCTTCTTGAGTGGGGCTCCGTCTAGGCACTCGAGTGTACATCTTCTCACCGGCCAGCGCTCACCAGCCACTTTCGCGGGGTATGGATCATTACAGAATGCGACACTTGTGAGACTTTTTCTTCGGTGCGGGGGGCTCCAGAGCCGCGACGATAGCCTGCAAACTATCCGTTAGCTGCGTCTACCCTGCGCAATGCGGAAATCGTCAAGACATACCTCGTCAAACACATCCTTCAGCTTGAACTGCGTAAGAGCACTGCATTCGACGTACTTAACAGCGCCGAGGTCCTTGGCCATACGCTCGCCATCTTCCCTTCTCACGGGCGCCATCTTCTGCTTGGACAGCTTTTCCCGTACGCTGGGATCATCGCGCAGATCGACCTGGGTGCCGACAATGAGGCAAGGGACGCCGGGGCAGTGGTGGTGGACCTCGGGGAACCACTTCTCGCGAACGTTTTCAAAGGAAGCGGGTGACGTGACGCTGAAGCAGACGAGAAATACGTCGGTCTGGGGGTATGAGAGAGGTCGAAGTCTATCGTAATCTTCTTGTCCGGCGGTATCAAATAAACCGAGAGTGTAGGGCTCATCGCCAATCCTGCAGCGAAGCAAAATTCATCTATTAGCAACTTGCTCGAGAAGTTGACGTTTGGCGCAATCATAGCGCGGCAGTGAGAGTAGATCCTTGCTCCTATGACCCTGCTGCGTGCACACCGCTAAGGGTGAGCATGGGGGTAGGACTGCTGGGTATCTGAGCCCGCCAAAGGCTATCGAGAAAGACCGCCAACGGCATCGCGGTGGGATGCGTAGAGCAAGTGTTATATCATGGGACAAGTCAAAACGTACATGACCGTGACGGCATAGTTGTCGAAGACCGTAGGGACGTATTCCGAAGGGAACTTATTCGTGGTATAGCTAATGAGCAGACAGGTCTTGCCTACCGCACCGTCTCCGACGACAACGCATCTATGAGGTGATTAAAAGGTTAGCAAATGTACCTGCAGATATGAAAAAAAGTTTTGGGGGACGCCGGCCGTCGTTTCGCAATGGCGCAGGCCGTTGGTGATATCCTTGGCGCACATGAGGGGCATGGTCGCGTTGCGCAATGGCCGCGGCATCATGGTGCGACAAGGGAGGCGCCAGGATAAACGAGGACGAGAACGGTCACAGATGGCGAGCAGCGTATAGACGGAAGAGGCGAGACGGTGCGTACTTGATGGTTGCGACGACCGCCATAGTTCAGGTCTGGGGCTCCTGGGGAGGAGGATTCTGTGTATCGCGAAGCTTTCGGGAGGAGAGGTGAGGAGTTGGATGGAGGTGGCTGCGATAGCACCAGAGCAGCAGCGAGAGTTGAGGTGGAAATTTTTCTGGGTCAGTGGCGCGCTTGGGAGGAAGAGTGCAAGTGAAGAGAAAATCGAGGGTCGCTGTGGATGATGAGAGAAACAAGTTATGGAAAGCAGCAAAGACGACCAAGAGACGACGCGAAAGTGCTTTTCGGGAAGAGGTTTGGTGTTTAGATTGGCTGGGGCGTGCGTGTTCTGGAGTTTTTGGACGCTGAAGTGGATGGATGGCAGGCAGACGGGGTGCACAGAGAGGGACCAGACAGGCCTGTGACAAGCAGCACAGAAAAAGGCCACGGGTTGGGCTAGGAGTACTAGGCTTTGGCTTTGGCTTTGGCGGGCGGGCGGGCGGCGGGTGCTGGGTATCGGTTACCTGTGGCAGGCGGCTCAGTGATGCTGTCCGTTGGCTGGTCTGAGGTAGCAGCACCCTTGCTGTGAGATACGGCACCGCGCAGCAGCATACTCTGACACTGATACATTGGTTCCATTCCGCAGCAGTCCACCTATGGAAACAGCTATTAGCTACTTCTGTAAGGATGCTCTAATTTTTTTCTCCCTCATTGCTATTCAGGTGTCTTTCCGCGTCTTGTTTGTGCGACTAGACTGACTGCCCGGCTGCGTACAAACAGGATGCAGACACCATAACTGTACCTCTAGTACCTACCTAGGTAGGTAGGCAGTACCTATACCTTACATTGCCAGGTAGGTAGGAGGTAGGTAGCGAAGGGCCCTACCTAGAACGCACCAAGTGGCATCAGAAAAGCGCCAACAAGGCACTAATTTAGAAACAAGCACAACAATAAACATCTTGACTCATTTTAGACTTTTTTATTCCCATTCTTCATCCTCTTGACGGTACTTGTGTACAAAGACGGCCTTGCTCTGTTTGCGATACTGACATGGGCCCTGCCAGCATAGGCACCCGCTATAAATTCAGGTAGCAGTGCGTGCGCCCCGCTGTTTCCAGCTCCACCCAGGCGTCTTCAGCGACTGGAGCCACTGGAAACGTCCCCCTGCTGCCTGCCCACGAGCCGGCAGTCCAGTGAGTCCAACCCAGCTGTTCAAACTTCAGTGGACGACTGCCAAACACCGCACTGTAGCCCCGAATCAGCAGGCGGTCGGCCTGCAACCGCCCAGAGTGCGAGGCTGGGCTCGGCAGAAAAGAAGAACTGGGGTTTGAAACAAAACCAGCTCAGCTCCTCCTTTCGGCTTGGAACAAAAAAGAGCCGCCCGCCCAGCACCAGCACCAGCCAGCCGGTCTGTCTGTCATTGATGACACCAAAGTCTAACGTTAGCTCCAACGCTCCTCATTTCTGATCATCACTCGCAAAAATGAAGGATTTTGCGTCCTAGTGCCTGGTCAGCGCGCAAACAATATATCCCGACGTTACACATGGACTTAGGAATACAAAGGCATGGGTCTTGACCAGCTCCTGTCCCCTTGGTCTGCCGATAGCACGGAACCGTCATGCACATGTTTGTTGCCAATAATAAAGGAACCATCAACATCACCAAAGCAGCTCTGTCGTTCGTCGCTCACCACGTCAGCTACTCAAATCATTCTCACAAACGGCATGCGCAGCCGGGTAGAAATTTTTGACCCCCCGCGTCACGCAATGGCGCACGACAACAGCACTGATAGGCCAGATGATTCCGCCTCAGACGCTGTGCTGCCCGTGCTAACGGTGCTACCCCCAATCTAAAATGCATGGCCCGATGCCGGTCGCAGCTGCGACGATACCCAACCGGATATCCCAGCACCGACCGCCCCCCCTCTGCGTCGCCCTTCTGCCGACCCATTCTATATGAGAGGAGACCCTTGTTATTTGCTGCTGCTACTCGAGCTGTCTCACCTTCCTCTGCAAGCCACTAGAAGCTCGTCGGCAGAGAGGAGCGCTCGCCCCGAAACGCCCAGCTGCAGATCACCGCAGCCACCGTGCCAGGATGGCACTCTTGTGAATGTGAAATCAGCCGATTCGCAGCTTTGCCGCCTCATATCCGTTCAAGGGTGCTGAAAGACATGAACAATGAAAAGAGGGATCATCTACGGCGCACTGCGGCCGCGTGGGCAGGCAGTGTAACCGTGCTGCGTCGACATGTGCAGCAGAGAAGACTCGCAGGCTTGTCTTGATGCTCCGACCGGCTCCCCATTCCAGAAGCTCTGGGCGAACCTGGCCAGCTCGCCTAGCCGACGTAACCGTGCACGCCGTGTCAGCTACGCGATGTCCAACCTTCGTCAACGTTGCAGATATGAAAAGACCGGAGGGTTACGCCACTGTGATGGCGAAAGATTGGGCATGTTTGTCCTTGCGTAGTTCAAGAGTCGCCACTTTCGAGTGTCGTCACCGTGACAGCTCTCCGAGGCATCTCGTCCGAGTCCAAAGTTAGCCGCTAGTCAGGCGTACAGGTGGCTACGGCGGTGTGCGACAGCTTGCCGCCTGACGACTTCCAAGACATTCTAACAACAATCAACAGCTTAAAAAATGATTCAGATGCGTTGTTGGGCAGGAAAGTTAGCAGATGAACATTAATAAGCTCTGCTGCTATGCATATCTCGATGTACGATCAACGGCGGAGGAGTTCGCATCCACTCCCGAGCCGCCAAGCTCTGTTGGTGCCTCGTGCAGGCCCTTCGCCCGACGTCGCAATGAGAAAAAGTAACTACATCTGATATTTTGTCACACCTCTATTCGTGATGAGCAAGCTTCCGGCGTGATAATGCACCGCATTAGCTTCGCCTCTTGTTCGCATCCGCCGCGTGCTCGGTCTCCGCGGGTCCTGGAAGCTGTACCGTGAGCGCTCCGCTGACTGGATGACTGTGACTGTGATTGGGTAATCAAAGTAATGAACGGTCAACCAAAGGCAATTGCCCCCGGAAAAAGTTCAGCCGTGCAGCTAGTTCGCCGATGACAGCAAGACTTGCCCGTTTCAACCACCATTTGCTCTGCGCACCATTGCGGAGGCGGCAAACTTCATTATCGGCGCCCGGGATGACTTAAGGAGACTCCCATCTCCCCGCTTGACTTTTTTTTCCTGGCTCGCTCGAGACTGCCTGGCCAGCGTCACTACCTAGGCACGGATAGAGCGTGATGCATTGGCCCTGGGCTACCAACGACAAGCCGCCTGCGTGGCTGGCCTTTCGGTCCTCCTCGGCGCTCATCACCGTCACTGTCAGCTTTGCCGTCTTCACAGTAAGCAACTTCTCTACCGCCACCAGCGTCAACGTCACAAGTTTGAGGAGTCGATTCTTACGATCTGTAGGATGTCTTTCTCTATGCCGTCGTTGTCCCCGTAATTCCATTCACGCTGGAATCTCGCATTGGTGTCGCTCCCAATAGAGGTATGCTTTGACGTCATCAATCCCAATAATTATTTCTAACTGGCGTCTTTAGTCCAATACTGGGTGTCGGTTTCTCTCGCCGTATTTGCCGTGTCCCTCTTCATCTCATCCCGTACGCTGCACTCGTTCCCGCGCCTCGACACCCTCATGTCTTTACTAATCTTCTCGCAGCAATATGGGGCTGGATGGCGGATAGATACCAAAATCGCCGGTTTCCAATGCTCGTTGGCCTCCTTTGGCTCCTTGCAGCCACGCTACTTCTCTGTTTCAGCACCAACATTGCCATGCTGCTCGTAGCCCGTATACTGCAGGGCATGTCCGCAGCCATGACTTGGAGCGTCGGTCTGGCGCTCCTCATTGACAGCGTCGATAAGAAGCACGTCGGCCGTTCTGCTGGCTACACGAGCACGGCGCTGACGCTTGGTATTCTACTGGGACCGCTCATAGGCGGCATTGTCTACGACAGAGCCGGCAACTACGCCGTCTTCGCCATCTGTTTCGGTCTGATCGGCATTGATATTGTCTTGCGTTTGATCGTAATCGAAGTCAAAGACGCGAGAAGGTGGATTTCTACCGAACCAGAGGCTACAGCAACCCCGGGGCCGGCCGCCGCGGAGATGACGGGCAAAGACGGCGCAGAGCAAAATGCCACAGTCGCTGACCCAACATTCTTCACCAGTCAGGCCAGCAGGGAACCCGGGGCACTCGAGGATGGCGCCGATGGCAACGGGAGAAGACACTCAAAAGGCACGTTTGCGATTGCCGGACAGAACGGAATATTGGGACTCTTGAAGAAACGACGCATGCTATGTGCTCTCTTTGGCGTCATTATCCAGTCAACCACACAAACCTCATTTGACGCCATTATGCCGCTTGAAGTCCATGACCTTTTCAACTGGAACTCTCTTGGTGGTGGTCTCATTTTTCTCCCCATCATTCTCCCCTCGTTTCTCGGACCAGTGGTCGGCAGCCTGAGCGACAAGTACGGCCCTCGCTGGTTCGCGGCTGGCGGTTTCCTCTTCTCCGTCCCCTTCTTTGTGTGTTTTCGCTTCGTGACGGAAAACACCATCAACCACAAGGTCATGTTGTGCGGGCTGCTGGCCGCCATCGGCCTCGGGGAGGCGCTCCAGGTGGCGCCGCTCATGGCGGAGATTTCGTGGGCCGCCGAGGAAGGGCGGGACGAGGCCGACGAGGAGGCGGGCGCGGTGCCGTACGCGCAGGCCTATGCGCTGTACAACATTTCATTTGCGGCGGGCGCCATCATCGGACCGCTGCTGTCGGGCATGGTGCGCGAGAGCTCGGGCTTCGGGACCGTGGGCTGGGTGCTGGCCATCCTCAGCGGCTTCACGGCGCTGGTCATGCTCAACTGGGTGGGTGGCGCGCCGCTGTACAGATTTAGAGAGGGCATGAAGCGAAATAGCTCAAAGGAGGCTGTCGATTCGAGTACAACGGCAACCTTGAGCACGGAAGGCGGGCAGTCGAACGATGCTAGGGAGAAGCCCCCGACAGAAGCCGCGGCGCAGTAGACTACATGTTGCATTTTGCTGGTTCAGCATCAGCAACCAAGATACCACTCATATTTATCGATTTAGATTTATACATAGAATCAACTCACGTATCTCAAAAGTTCTTTCCAAGATTTGTCGCAGGCGTGAGTCTTGCGACTCTGCTTCTGAAGTCTGTCCATTTCGTCGGTGCCTGGTCTCCACAACTTTCAACCTCTCACCACCATCAACCTCTCACCACCAGAGCGTTCATCAACGAGCCATCTAGACTGCCTTTGCCAAGAGAACTCTTATTCAAACACGACATCTCTCAAACTTGCGCTTCCCTCCTCGATATACCGCATAATCCTCCTCCTCATAAAAAAATAAGAGGGAGAGAACAAACCCGCCCTCTGCCCGCCATGCCTTCCGAGGCAGACCAAGCCATCGACGAGCTCCTCGCGCGCTACCTCGTCCTCGTGGACCAGTACGCGACGCTCCGCGCCGCGCTCACCGCCGCCCAGCAGCGCGTGTTCCAGGCCCTCGCCCGCGCCAACTTTACCGCCGACCGGGGCGTGCGCCGCCACGGCCAGGACCAGTACGACGAGCGCATGCAGGCGTCGCGGCGGGTCGTCATCTCTGCGGCGGCGGCGGCGTCTGCGGCTTCCTCGCCGCCTACGTTTACCATTGCCAAGGAGGTGGAAGAAGGCGGGGGAAAGGAGACTGCAGCAGCAGCAGCAGAGGAGGAGGAGGAGGAGAAGAAGAGGACGTCGGTGGCGGCGGGCAGGAACCCACTTCGGTGGTTTGGCGTGCTGGTCCCGCCGGCGCTGCGCGAGGCGCAGAGGGAGTCGGTCGCGGCGGTCGAGGATGTCATCCCGCGGCTGGTGGGCGTGCAGGCGGAAATGGCGCTGGTGGAGATTGAGGTGCGCAGGGCGAGGAAGAGGCGTGCAAAGGCGAGCGCTGGGGTGAGGAAGCAAGACGCTACGAGTACGGCGCAGACAGTCTCTGCGTCGCCATAACAGCATCATGTATGTATATAATACCAAGATTGATCTCTACGTGGTTCTAGTTTTCTCATCTTAGTCTGTTCAACGTTGCCATGACATCCTCCATCTGCTCGCTGTACTCGCTCAAGCGGCCAACTTGCGCATTCATCTGCATCGCGATGCCTGCAATGGCAGCAATGGAGTGCTTGTACCGGCTGCGCATGTCTGGATTGGCCTGGACGAGCACCGTGCAGCAGAGCTGCAAGACGGCGACGTGGGCATCTCGAGCAGCGGATGCCGTGCGGCCCTCGGGCACGTCCCATGCTGCCACGCCGGTGATGAGATCAAGCCACGTTTCTGCCGTTGATGTTTCCCCCTCGGCGACTGCGAGCAGGACTCGCACAATGTCGACGCATATTGTGGCTTCTCGTTGGTCCTTTAGCTCGCGATGATTCTGGAGGGTGTGGATCAAGTTGCTGCTCAGAGCCAGCCAACCGCTATCCTGTAGAAACATTTCGCGGCCCTGGTCAATGGCAACAAGACCTTCCAAGCCCGCGAGCACAGGCGGTCGAAAATCTAACTTCGAGTCAGGGCTGCTGGTAAACAGCTCCAAAAGAATGTCCATGAGGCCCGTGCCTTCTTTCCTGAGCTGGTCGTTTTCGTCTTCCCGCAGCCAGAGCGTCAGCGCGCGCAGGGCGGACAATAGGAATGGGTCCTGGTCAGCCATGTGATCGATCGAGTCCCAGGCCAGGGTATGATGCGACCCCGTGCTCGTCTCGGCCTTGCTGGCCCGCGCGCTGGGATCGAGGCCCATGGCGCCGGATCGTGCTGCGTCCCAGCGGTCGCGGAGATACTCAATGGTCACGGACATGGTCTCGGATATGCTCTTGCGGATGCGGAGCAGGCTGTCTGGCGGCATGATGAGGGTCTCGAGCGATTCGTCCTCGAGGGAGCGCACGAGATAGCCGATGAAGATGCAGATAATGTCAAAGTCAGAGGCAAGACGCCTCGACTTTTGCCTGTAGTCTGGGGAGTTGAGGGACACGAGGAGTGTGGGGATGGATGACCGAATGTCAATGAGGAGGAGGTTGACAAAGAGGTAGCCAAACGGCTTCTCGGTGTTGGTGGTGTCTTTGAAGAGACGTTCGGATGCTTGCTCGGGATAGGCCTGTAGAAGGGCGGCTGTTGCGCTTGTATATGCAGCACGGGCTTCGGAGGTGGGCCTGCTCGTGACAAGACGCTGTATGTATGAAGCTGTTGGCGACACCCATTTCGGGTTCTTGGGGATGCTCTGGTTTCATCAGCACACGGTTGGGCACCAACCAGATTTCTAGACTTACCTCTGGCGTGGCCTGACTTAGGAATGTTCCCAAAAATGCCAAGTATGTAACTGCATCTGTCCCCTTGAATAGGACAACCAAGTCCTGCAGGACGGTCTCTATTTTCTGCGAGAGGCCTGCGCCAGTTCCGCCGCTTGCCATGTGGTTCAGCCAAGCGCGGCAGAAAATGTCAAGCACCATGGCCTGGCTCGTGGCAATCTCCGTGAGAGGCGTCGTGTCCTCCACGTCCAGAAACGCGTCAGCGCCATCTTTTGAGTTGACCAGCGTATACAGAAGCTGGAGCAGAAACCCCGTCGTCTCTCCCGTGCTGTACAGCACTGCAGCAACCAAGCTGGGAACACGGGCTGTGAAGGAGGCCGACGCCGTGTCTGCCTCTGCAAGAAGAATGGAAAATGTGTAGAGTATGGAGACACCGATATCTAGCATCTCCTTGGCGTTGCTGTTGGATGGGTTGCAGCCTGTGCGCAGCAGGCGATCTAGAAATTTGGGAGAAATGTGAGACCACAGGTCGCGTACCGCCGCTTCATCGTTTCGAATCTCGGGCGTGTTATCGAGGAGCGACTTTAATAGAGCCAACCCGACAAAGCGTTGCGTGTCGTCTTTTGACTTGAGCAGTGCCTTCAACTTTGCAATGTTGTTGTCTGGGCGAAGCTCATCGTTAGTTTTGTTTGAGGGCCCCTCAGACGCCATGTTGAAGATTCTGAGCCGTGCTTCCCAGGTAGCTCTACCACAGGCCAGTCAATCGATGCTCTGAAGACAAAAAAAAATGTATCAACAGCAAATCAACTGAAGACAACACGTTTGGTCAGAAAGCTGAGCTGCCGTTGAACAGTTGAAGTATGCAGGGTAGGTAGGTAAGTTGGAAAATGAGGCGCCGAAGTCTTTACTCGAGTCAATGTGGATCTCTGGTGAACTGGAACCGTAAGAAGCGCGACTGGCAAGCTAAACAGCGCTTCATTAGCCGTATTTATGAAGAAATGAAAAATATAGCGTTAACGTAAACACATACTGTTTCGTTACAAATATATATTAAGTTGCGTCGAGTCTTGGTACGGGTGAAAGCGCTGCGCATCGTCGCATGCTGAAGCTCACAACGGGTACCGGCTCTACGTGCGAGCAGGACTACAGTGGGTGTAGCACAGAAGCTCGTCGGGGAGCTTGCGAGACCTGGCAACTCGACAGATTGTTGAAGGAATCGTGAAAACTGGACGAGACTAGTATAAGCCAATAAGTCGAAGAAGAAGAGGAAGAAACGTGCTGAAATGGAAAGGGAGAAGAAGCCAGTCATGTAAAAGGTAAATGTCATGTCCTTGCATGATCTTTTAGCTTGTCTCAGGCGTGCCAGCTTAGGATCTGTCGAAAAGCTTGAATAAATGCTACTTTTCCACCGCGATAGTGGGCAATAGCGCTCAAAGCTACTCATTAAAGAACTCAATGTAACCAAGAAATGCAGATAAAAATCTATCGAGAATCTGAATGGCGATAGCGCAAGGAACCAGTCAGTACCTACCTACTACCTAGTTATATGGACAGCGTTACAGAGGAGATCGCCGTGGGGCTCTGAAATACAGGGGGCGCGCTACAATCGCCATCGCAAGCGAGCGCTGTCTTGCGTGGCGCAAGTCTAAATAGGTACCGAATTGACAGGTTTAAACCTTGCAACACCGCCGCCCGAGCTGGACGATGCAGTAGAAAAAACAAGCAAAGCCCTCCGCGCGCGCATCATGTCTGCAGCAGACCGGCACGATCCGTTTGCCCCTGCATCCTCAACCGCGCACCCGCCCGCAATCCCGTCCGACGACCGAGACGAGCTCGACTTTCTCGGCGGCGATGACGACAACGACAACGCCGAAGACGACGGCCGCCACGTCCTCGACGACGACCCAATCCACCACGATGACTTTTCGACGCCCATGTCGTTTAAGCGCAAGTCGAAGCCGTCGCTCCTCTCCAGCCCCGGCCGACTGCTCTCCGCGCTGACGGGGGGCGGCGGCGTCGGCGGCAGCAACAGCAGCAACAGGACGTCGCCGCCCCCGCGATCCACGGCCGCCTTTGCGATAACCTCGCCGCCACGGCCGCGACCGGGCATCGGCAGCACCGGGGCGGCGCCCAGCAAAGACGCAGGCGCAGGAGGGGCCGCGGCGCCGCTGGACTGGCACGTCGAGGGCCCCGGACGCCGCGTCGGCTACGACGACCTCACGGCCATTGACTGGATCTTTGAGTACACCAAGGAGCGCCAGCGCCTGCGCGTGCTGACGGCCAACACGGCCGGCCTGGTCGGCTACGTGCGCAGGCTGCTCGACGCCAGCGAGGTCTGGGTCGTCATGATCCTGACGGGGCTGGCCGTCGGCGCCATCGCCGCCCTCATCAACATCACCACCGACTGGCTCGGCGACCTGAAGCTCGGGTACTGCTCGAGCGGGCCCGAGGGCGGCCACTTTTACCTCAACAAGAGCTTCTGCTGCTACGGCTACGACCAGGGCTCCAAGTGCACCGGGTGGCAGTCGTGGGGCGAGGCGCTGGGGGTGCGTGCCGCGGCTGGTCGGTGGATTATAGAGTACATTTTCTTTTCGTTTCTGTCGGCAAGTTGCTTCCACAATCTATGCGTGTACTCTTGTGAAGGCGTAACTCTCTCTAACATGATGGGTAGATTTTATTTGCGCTATGCGCCGCTGTATTGGTTCAGGAGTATTCGCTCTATGCCAAGCATAGCGGCATCCCGGAGATCAAGACGATTCTCGGCGGCTTCGTCATCCGCCGCCTGCTCGGCGCCTGGACGCTCGTCACCAAGTCTCTGGGACTGATCCTCGCGGTCGCATCCGGCATGTGGCTCGGCAAAGAAGGTCCGCTGGTCCACGTCGCCTGCTGCTGCGCCAACATCTTCACCAAGCTCTTCCGCAACATCAACGGCAACGAGGCGCGAAAGAGGGAAGTACTGTCCGCGGCGGCGGCGGCGGGCATCTCTGTCGCTTTTGGCTCGCCCATTGGCGGCGTCTTGTTCAGCTTGGAGCAGCTGTCGTACTATTTTCCTGACAAGACTATGTGGCAGAGCTTTGTCTGCGCCATGACGGCGGCCGTGTCGCTGCAAGCCTTTGACCCTCTGCGCTCCGGAAAGCTGGTCCTATATCAGACCAAATACAGCCGAGACTGGCATGGCTTTGAAATCTTTCCCTATGCCATTCTTGGCATTATCGGAGTACGTCCTTCCCACCATCCTCGCCCTTGTGAATTCACATCCCGTACTAACGACTGGCAGGGCGTATATGGTGGGCTGTTTATCAAGACCAATATGTTTGTTGCGCGCTGGAAAAAAGCGAGTAGCTGGCTGCCCGGGCCCATTGTCCAAGTGCTGGCCGTGGCCCTGCTGACCGCGCTCATCAACTTCCCAAACCACTACATGAAGGTGCAGTCGACCGAACTCGTGTCCAGCCTGTTCCAGGAGTGCTCGCAGGTGCTCGACGACCCCGTCGGCCTGTGCAAGACGGGCGCCGCGTCGGCCAGCACCATTGTCCTGCTCCTCTTTGCCGCGCTGCTCGGCTTCCTCCTCGCCGCCATCAGCTTCGGCCTGCAGATCCCGGCGGGCATCATCCTGCCGTCCATGGCGATTGGTGCGCTCGTCGGCCGCGCCGTCGGCATCGTCATGGAGATTTGGGTCGACAGCCACCGCGGCTTCCTCCTCTTCCAGGCCTGCGCGCCCGACACGCCGTGCATCACGCCGGGCACCTACGCCATCATCGGCGCCGCGGCCGCCCTCACCGGCGTCACGCGCATGACCGTCTCCATTGTCGTCATCATGTTTGAGCTCACCGGCGCCCTCACCTACGTCCTGCCCATCATGGTCGCCGTCATGATCTCCAAATGGGTCGGCGACGCCTTTTCCCGCCGCGGCATCTACGAGTCCTGGATCCACTTCAACGCGTACCCCTTTCTCGACAACAGCGAAGAGGTCGTCGTCCCCGACACCCCCGCCGCGCACATCATGACGCGCATCGAGGACCTCGTCGTCCTCACCGCCACCGGCCACACCATGGCCTCGCTCAACGACATCCTCGTCGCCCACCCCTGCCGCGGCTTCCCCGTCATCTCGGACCCCCGCGACGCCATCCTCCTCGGCTACATCTCCCGCGCCGAGCTCAGCTACAACATTCACACGGCCTCGGCGCCGCCCCGCGCCCTGCCCCCGCTCACCGAGGCCTTCTTCACCCACCAGCCGCTCGCCGACCCCCGCACCACGCTGGACCTGCGGCCCTGGATGGACCAGACGCCGCTCACGCTCCCCGCCCGCACCAATCTCCAGCTGGTCGTGTCCTACTTTCAGAAACTCGGCCTGCGGTACGTGCTGTTTAGCGACCGCGGCGTGCTCCAGGGACTGCTCACGAAAAAGGACGTCTGGTATGTGCTCAACGGCGCCGAGGAGACGCGCCGCACAACCGCGGGCGGTGCCGCTGCGACAGGCGTGGCCCGGTCAGGACCCGATGAGACGTTGTTGGGATCGGATGACGAAGTGGATGATGATGGCGTTGCTCGTCCGCGTAGTCCAATGCTATAGGCTTGTGATATCGAAAGGGCATGGACAACATGTATAATGATATGGGGCTGGTAGATGTATATATAAATGTCTCTTTAATTCGTAGTTTTATGCCTCGACATGACCCCAGTTCGCACTTTTGCTTCCAGACGGCTGCTTCCGTTCAATACTCGTAACACAGACATTCCGACCCTTACTAAATAATGACAAGAAATTCCAAGCTAGTCCATACGCCATGATACAACATGTGCCATAAACAACAGCAACCACATTCATTTTTTGCTCTTCAATACTCAAAGTCGTCATCCACAGACGGGCCCTTGTTCTTGGTCACGCTCTCCTGTTTGCGGTACATTTCCGCCACCTGCCGGCTCGACGTGGCCTCGTCGGGTTTCTTATCGTCGCGAATTTTGATGAAGCGCGGGAAGCGCAGACTGATGCCTTTGCCACCAGCAGGATCGACGCCCTCCTTGCAGCCGGCCTTGTAGCGCGGGCTGAGGGTGAGGTCGGCCGTCTTGACCTCCCAGACGTACTGGGGCTCGAACCAGACGTCAGGCTGGTGCTGGTTGCCCGACGAGTGCGCGTAAAAGGGCTTGGGGCGGTCAATGGTGATGGCGGACAGGGCCGCGTGCAGCTCTTCGAGGACCTGCTCCGAGAATCCCGTGCCAATGTTGCACACGGTCTCGTAGCTGTCCGAGTTGGGGTTGTAGCAGGCGAGAAGAAAGGCGCCGTAGACGGAGGTGCGCTTGCCGCGGCCGTAGTAGGCGCCCAGGACGACGAGGTCCAGAGAATCGCCGACGCCAGAGAGGTAGTCCTTCTTGATCTGTAGTATTGTTAGTATGCAGCGGTTGGAAACATGAGTGGCAGTACACATACCTTGAGCCAGTTTCGACTCCGCTTACTGGGCTCGTATCCGCTCTCCTTGCCGTCCAGCATTTTTACCATGAGGCCTTCACAAGAGGCCTTTACACTTTCATCCAGGAATACTTGGATCTCATCAAGCTCCTGGCCGTCCATGGAAGTGGCAAAAGAAAATTCGCCTTCCACAGGCGTGAAAGCCTGTTGCAGAAGCTCTCTTCGCTCTCGCAAGGAGTTTTCTACGACAGGTTGGCCATTCAGATAGAGGAGATCAAAGGCAAAAACACAGACTTTGACCTTGACGTCTTCCACCTTGACATCCTTCTTCTTTCGCGTCATGAGCTGCTGGAAAGGCAGCACCGTCTTTTCTACCGTGTCCCAGGCGACAGTCTCGCAGTCAAGCACAAAGCTTTTGGTGTCCTCCTTGACCCAGGTGTGCAGCTTGGCAAGAATATCGGGATACTTCTTGGACAAGTCTTCGGAGTTGCGAGAAAATATACTGGCCACTCCCTTGGCGGCTTCTTTATTGGCGCCTGGCGCTGCCTGGCTGAGCTCCTGAGGAGCATCCTTGGCCACGTAATGGATTTGGGCGCGCTCGCCGTCATACTTGTATTCGCAGGTGAATGTTTGGCCTTCGAAACGATCCAGGACTTCCGTGATGGCTTTGGTAGGCTTGGCCAGCATAGGTTTTAGTGGTACACCAGGCTGTAACTTGCACTGATCACGCAAGTTGAGAATACCATGTGAGAGCATAGCAGGGATGATGACGTCGTAACTGGGAAGCTCGCTGATAGACTGTTAGTTTTGTAGCCGAGAGCTCTGAACGAGACAGATAGCTTACCTGTAGACTGTTTTGAGAATACTCTCACCCTTTTCCATGTCTGCTGTGCTAGGAAGCTTGCCACGCTTGTCGGCCTCGTGGCATACGACAGCCTGCGCAAGAGAGACTAGGACAGTTTTCTCTGCCAGGCCTAGTCGAAGCTTGCCCTCGAGAAATCGAATGATGTACTTGGCTTCGCTAGGACCACCCTTGTCTTTTGTTACATCAACTTTGCCAGTATTGTGGGCATCTGAAGCAGACAGAAGCTTTTTGATACCATCAACCTTGCGTCCTTGAGCTCCGTTTCCAGCGACGGTGGCGATGCCCATTAGGCCCTGATGGACCCCGCGAACCGTCAGTGGCTTCGGCTTAAACATTGTTGGCTGTGTAGATCTGCTCTTCAGAGCCACAAGGCCGAGATCGCCAATGTCCTTTTGATCAGCCTTGATCACTTGCAGACTTCTTCCAGTGGACTCGCCAATAGCCTTCATGATGAGGGACTCGCCGATACCAAGTTCGATACCAGCATAGTCGGGAGCCAGCTTGTTGATCATGAGCAAGACTGTAGGAAGCAGGTCATTGGGAGTCAGGCGCATGACTTGGCGTAAGAAGAGGGCACAATGCTCCATAATGATTAATCGCTTGGAAGTCATTTCAATAAGAGAAAATGTTGTGCACAAGGCAGCGTAAGGGACGGGAGCACCGGGCTTCCAGTCGGGGTAAGGATCCTTCGTCTTTGAGTTGAGTTTCGTCTGCGCTAGCTGACGCGCTTTAGCAGCAACTTCAGGCTTCTCGTCCAAGTCGGCATCACCTTCGACATCAGAGCTAGACTCAGCCGCAGCCTCTTCCTTGAAGTCTTGGTCGACGTTCTCTTCCTTCTTTACAGCTGGCTCGGGGCTGGGTTCGACAGAGGACTCCACCTGGACGGGTGAATCCATGTGTTCTTCCTTCTTGATTGTCTCTGTTGTGGGGACAATATCTTCGTCATCCTCCTCAATTCTTCCTCGGTTGCGTCGGGGTCGCTTTGCGACTGGAGCACAGTCTTCGTCTTCCTCTGCTTTGATCGATACTTTGGAGTCGCCATTTCCGTCTAATCGAATGCGCTTCTTCGAATCTTTGCTACGTATTAGTTCCACAGCGGAAAAGGAAGAAGGAATTATGGCATAAAGGACGGACCCGGATCCGGATCGGTGTTTTCTTTCGTTGAACCATCGTCGGCAGCCGCTGCCTCAGTCTTGGGCTTCGTGGAAAAGGCAAGCTTGGATTGCCGAGCCGGTCCGTCAGTCTTGGAGCCGAAGAATTTGCTGCACCAACGGAGTGTTTGTTAGCTGTCTGCGGCCACCGCAAGGTAGACACGATTATCCAGAGGGACAAACGCACCCAATCGATGTCTGAGAATGCTTTACATACCCCAAAGTCGCCTGCTTGGGCACCATGATACTGGATATTTGTGTGTATGCACGCTGGGGCACCCAGGCTGTGATAGTAGTACGGCGCAGCACCAATCTTCCCAAAGCTCTGCTTGAAGCCAGCGTGAAGAAGCGGTAGTGCGACAGGCTTGGGGAGGGCTTGAGTTTACCACTGGGCGCGCAAGAAGAAACTGAGGGCGGTCGGTAGTCTATACGTCCGCTGTAGCTGTGAAAAACACTGCTAGAGTGAAGAAGGAGGTCTGGCAATTAAATAGTGGTAGCTGTGATTCTTGTCGCTGGCTGTCGTTGATGCAACGCGCCGAAGATATCGCTGCATTTGGAGGCTAGTCTAGGCAGAACCGCGTAAAGTGGGCGCTGTGACGCGCTAGCGGGCAGTGCTGGACTCGCGACCAACGCGAACTACACGTGACCTGGATTTATGTTGGTTAGGCAGCTGTGGGATGAGTGATTATGAAGAGGAAATAATGCCGCATAAAGCGGATTTTAGAATGGCAGTCCACTCTTCTTCATTGTTGCCCAGCTATTGCTGCCCTTCGTTGCGATGCTTTGTGCCAATTCACGCGAGCGGCTAACTAGTGGTTAGAGACTTGGCAACTTGGGAGGTAGGCTTCAGTCTTGGCCCTCGAATCCGCTGCGAAATGAGGGCAAAAGAACGCAATTAGAGCTCAGGGGGGAGGGAATCGCAAACTATCCGAGTTTTGGGTCCGTTGTTTTGGCGGCCGATATCTGAGCTAGTCCCGTTTGCAGCCACCACGCCACTACACCAGGCTGCAGGCCAGCATGGATGGCCGGCGCTTATTGCTATTGCTGTATGCCTGCGCGTAATGTGATGAGTAACATGCAAGTTTGCCAAAGTCGAGCCAAAATTGGACTATGGCGTGTGACTTTGGCCCACCATCTGTCGACTCTTACAGTCAATCGAGTCTCAGCGCCTACCTTGTGTAGTCAATTGGTGAGTTGCTGCTGCAGTCACATTTCCCGCCCGACATTGCGCATGGATATGGGTATCCCAAAATGTCCAAAGGCAATTTCTTGCGGAACTTCCCCGAGCAGGCAGGCGCTTAGGCGATAAGGACACATTCTGATTGGTAACTGCTCTGCCTCGATCAAGCTCGCCGCACACTTGAAGCTGTCACTGGCTGTGTGGGAGGGGAAATGTTTAACGACAGAAGCGTTGGTCTCATGATACTCACAGTTCTAAATCAGGCCGCGTCTTGGATACGGTACATGTATTCACTGTAAGTCTGTATCCCCGTCGATGTTCCGCTAATCTCATGTGATTGGTCGACTTTGAGCGGCTATGTCCGCAGGAGCCCAAGATGCCCTCTCGCTACGACCCTTGCGTCAGCCAATCATTGCGAGATATAATTATTAAAAATCTGCTGGGAGACAGTCATGCCATGTGATCAGAGGAGAACTACAGCTCCAGTAGAAGTATAAATTAGCCATGTCTACCTCTGTTCCTAGAAGGCTTCACTGCCGTCTCATAACGACAGCACAGAATAAAACGCAGGTACGAGAACAAACAGGCTGTAATACTTTCCTTCTTAGACAAGTGTTGGCTAATGACATCATGAGAAGAACCATTGGAAATAGGAAAAGCCTCAGCAAAAACAAACCACCTCAGCAAACACAACGCAAATTACGATAATGGCCAATCAAGTGACTCTCATGCAGTTCCTACAGCAGGACCCTCCAGGCTTTCGGTTCCAACATCGTACTTAGTCTGATACCAGCACCAAGAACAGAAAGTACGAAAATGCAGCCATCATCTCCATGAGCCGGTGGGGCGACTTTAATCTCAACAACATCCTACAGCAATACGACCGTTTGCTCAACGCGGACGTCTTGGTCGCCTCCGATGCACTTGTAACCACGCCGCCGCCTCTGCTTGGTGCCGAGGATGGCCTTCGGGAACTGGTTGCAACGTATGCCGACCGGCCCGTTCGCCGAGCGCTGGCAAGAACATTTGAGCATCTGGCGGCCAACAACGCCGCCTTTATGCGCGGCCGAACGGCGGTGACACTGGGCGCCGGCTCGTCCGCACATACCGTCGATGATTTTGTGCCAGATAGGGCATTCTACGACCCAACGGCGGCCGTTGTGCCGAACCCCCGGGATCCACGGGCAGCCGTGCCGTCTCCGCCGCCCAATCGCCTGCCAGGCGAAGTCAAGCCCGCTCACAAGTGGAACGCAGCATGGCTGAGCAACCCTGCTGCTGAGCTCAAGGCCTTTTCGCGTTTACGCCAGCTCAGCTATTACATGGTGCTGCAAGGGATCGGACACCCAATGCATCGTGGAGCCAAGTATGGGTACATGATCAACGATGAAGGGTTGGTGGCGTTTCGCAAAGTGAATGCCCATGGTGGCATTCAGCACTCCGATCCGATCCCGTGGGGAGGGGCCGGCAATGGGCCACAACGATTGACGGTTCTGCTTGCCCTTTGGTATTTGGGGATGCTTGCATCTTCGGACAGTGACTGGACCCTGCCTACTGCACCCGGAGATCCGGATGATGAACAGCTGAGAAGCGTGCCGGCTGGCTCAGCGCCACCTCGATCCCAGCCTGCAGGAGGGTCTCAGAGACCTACTGGAGGCTCTCAGGGACGTTGAGTGCCGCGTTTCGAGCAATCTAGCAGTCCGCTTTTGTTTCTGCCATGGCCGCTGGAGACAATAGAGGCGGCGGCTGCCTAGCAGGATCTAGACAGTCTAGCAGAGTTATTTTGCCCTCAATTCGTGGTGAGTTCGGGAGCGACTGAGACTTGTCTACTGCTTTGCCTCCAAGCTGTTGGCTAGATTTGTGCTTCTCGTTCTCTTTGTGACTGCTCTTACCTATGATACTCATCTTTTTTCTTTCTCATGAGCTAGTTGTAGTAATAGTGGAATGTCTCCTTGATCTCCCCATTCTTGGCATCTCGTGCCAGCGCTGTTACAAAGTAATCCATCATTCTTCGTTCTCGCGCAAACTTCTCTTCGGTCCAGTCTTTGCAATCCCCTCGCTGCACAATTTGCGAGCAATCGAAATCGATCCAGATGATTCTGTCACGGGGCTGCTGCCGAACAACTAGCATGTTCCGCGGATATGGATCATTGTGAAGAAGGCCCATTTCGTGGAACTCGCGAAGAACCTCTGAGAATCGATTGACGTTATCCTCGGAGAAGTTATCAATGCCGCAGCGTTCCACGTTTGGGATGTATTCCAGAAGGACGGCGTCAGGTGGAAGCAAGTCGTCTTCGAATTCGTACAGGTCTGGCCAAAGCGCAACATCGATTCTCTCTATCGTTCCGTAAAAATCGGGAACGACTCCTCTTTCACAAAACCCCCTCTCCTTGAGAAGCCGGTACGCCCTGGATTCCCGGAGGAACAAACGGACTTCGACGTCGGGGTCATATGTTGAGCCATCGTATTGCCCTTCAAACTAAAGCTGCGTTACTAATAGTGTTCAGTTCGAAGATTTTGCGGTGTTTTCGTACCACTTTCATAATACACAGTTTCTCACCTATCTTGACCTTGAAGACTGCCACGCCTTCATCTTTGTCCTGCTTCAGCACGTCGAGGAATTCAACGTCGGAGGGCTGCACATTGATCAGCAGATCCGCCGAGCCGGGGGACGGCTGAGGGGACGGCTGAGTGGATGGCTGAGTGGACGGCGCTGAGGGTGGCGGGGAGGATGGCTCAGAGGACGGCATCTGCAGAGTTGACTATGATTCAAACCAAATGAAGCGAATTGAGCCGGGCGGAAATGTGATGAGACGTTTTCGTATCGTAGTGAGTATGGATGATGGAGGGACGAAGGAGGAGGCTCAGCTACGAATGGGAAAGATATAGAGAGCCGCAAACAAAGCGGCGCTTGCGAATGAAGGAATGGAACAAATCACTGAATCCCATGACACAAAGTAGATGCTGTGGGGCTCGGGCGCATCGATCAGCCACTGGCGGCCAGAACAGATAACGAGGCGAATCTGTAGCCAAAGAATACAAGAAAATACAAACAAAGAATGTAAATTATTTGTCACAATGGACTTGCTTTGGTTTCTGAGTAAATAAATGCAGCCTAGTTACTTTGACCCGTACATTTGCTGTATGCCGACTTCAAGTACCCCGGCTCGCTGTACCTTCCCCCGCCGAAGCACATATGGTGATTGTGCCTTATTTCTTTCTATGGTCGAATATATTACATGGCTCGTGAAGGAACAGTCGTGGGAGATGTCAATACTGACAGCGTCGAATTGATACCATGTATCCATCTCTGTGCTCCGTACGCAAGCGAGATCCGTGCTGCGCAGGTTGCAACTACTAATTCCATGCTCAACGAGACATGCTCGTATCAATGAAAATACCACAGGAATTTTCATGTTCGAGTTTCATCAAGAAAATCATATATACACTTTTAAATATCTACTTGATAGGCCTAGGTTGATAGACCTACCCCGTAATCTACACAGTATAGTGTGCACAGTACGTGAAGCAGGCTGTAAGTGCTGAGACTGTGCAGGCCAAAGTGCCAGCCTGCTTTGCCAAACTGCAGCGTTCATTTTCATTCCTTCATCCAAAATACAGGCATTCAAATTGCCGTGCAAAAATCCAACCCAGTCAAATAACACGCAGCGCCATGCCATATGATCGCGATTCTGTCGTCCAGGGCGTGACGCGGTTTTATGAGCTGCTCGAGAAGCTGGCCTACATTGCCGACTCGGAAATCGTCCGGCCGCCGTCCACTGGCTGGGCCGACGAGCAGCTACAGATGGAGATGCTTATGGCCACTGGGCGATCCGACCAGGTCATTGATCTGGTGAGGCATCTTCCGTATCTGCGCTGCGACCGTGAGCCCGAGGTGTACCCCCCTTGCCGGATCGTGTCGTATCTGCGCGAGGACCTGTCGCACGAAGCATCGACTCTTGAAGAGGCACTGGAGTTTTTCCACAAACGTCTCATGGTCTGTGGCGAGGACGGCATCGTTGCACCGAAAGGCATGATTGCCCTCGCTTCGGATTTGAGGATAGACGCCATCCTGCTGGACACGGACGACGGCGTCATTTACCACTGCGACGGGTCGATGCAGGACCCTGACGCCCCCGACCATGAGCCCTGGAGGCAGGGAGGCAAGCAGTATCGAGCGGAGGATTTTCTCGACATGATTTACGACCAGGTGAACAGCCTCTTGATTATACCCATTCCGGAGCCTTTTCCGTGGTTTGAGGGGGGGCTCTCGCCAGAAGGAGCTGTCAGTCCAAAGGTATTGGTCATCTAATGCAGGAGACGTGCTGACGTTTCTGAACAGCAAATCAAACAATTACTAGCAGAAAATGGCTGGCCGGAGGGCCTACGCAAGGAAGCATACATCGATGCGCTACGAGACTACGAAAAGACTAGGCGAGCGGAGGAGGACGATTATGAGGATCACGACGACGACGATGACGACGAGATTTAATACAGAATCATGCGAGTCTGTGTGCATAAATGCCTTTTCTCCCTTTGAGAACTGTCTCACTGTGATAGGCAGTAATAGTAACCTGGCCAGATCTGCGTGCCACAATTCTCGCCCTTGGAACCGAGGACGGGGTTCAGCTCATACAGCTTCTCCAGCGCCACTCCATTGCTGTTGGCCAATGCCCAGCAGCTATCACCACTCTTTGCCGCCACCCACTTTTTGCAGTCCCTCGGGAATCCCTGCTGTGTTTGCGTCGGCAGCGCCGGTCCCGCCGAAGTGGTAGTCGTCGGAGGCGAACCGGTCGACACACCAACGCAGTAAAAGTACCCCGGCCAGATTTGCGTGCCGCAGTTTTCACCGGCCGATCCTAGGCCCGTGTTCCACGCATAGAAAGAGGACAGCTCAATGCCGGCCCGGTTCGCAATGGCCCAGCACGAGTCGCCGCTCTTGGCCTCTTCAAACTTGCTGCAGTCCTTGCTGATGCCTGCCTGCGTCTGGGTGGGCTTGGGCGGGCCCGTGGGGGTTGATGTGGTTGTTGTGACGGGAGGTTGCGATGTGGACGTCGTCGGCGTGCCACCTTTTGCGTTTGCTACGCAATAGTAGTAGCCTAGCCATATCTGTGTACCGCAGTTTTGGCCATTCTTGCCCAGGACCGGGTTGAGCTCGCAGAGGCGCGGGACGCTGATCTTTGCGTCGTTGGCCAGCTTCCAGCAGCTCGCTACTTTAGAACTGGCCAGAATCCATTTCTTGCAGTCTGCTGCAATCCCTTCTTGTACCTTGTCCGATGTTATGTCTTTTGGATTTTCCGTCATGGGCAGGCTTGGTGTGCTGCCTGGGCCGCCACGGACTGGGCCATCGCCATTGTCGGGGATCTCGGACTCTGGTGGCTTCTTCCAGGACCCGCCAGGAGGGCTACACAAGAAAATTGTCAGCATATTGTTTGTAGAGGGCCTGGTACATTAACTTACCCGGCGCAGACAAACTGTTCCACAAGACCATCGCAGACACCGAGCAGATTGGGGTTCCAAGTGGCAAGCTGAGCAACGGTGATGGTGGCATTGTTCAGCATGGACATGGAGCCTGCTACGTTCTCACTTGTTTCGAATCTGGTCAGCTTACGCGGGGCTTGTTTCTTTTGATTGTGACACGACTTACCATGTTTGACCGGCCTCGACAGCATACAGTGTGCATTTTTGAGGGAGACAAATGGGCTTTGTTGTGCGGCAAAGATCATTCTTTGTGGCAATGGCGACTTCACCAGATCCGGTTTCATACTTTTCCGCAATGTCATGACATGTCAGTTCCTCTTCAAGGTCCGGGACTATGTCAACCATGCGACCGGTGCATGCCGTGGGCGTAGGTTGCGCCGTTGTAGTGGAGGTCGTCGTCGGAATGCCAATCAATGGCGCGTCCGACAGCTCAGGATACCAAGGAATCGCGCGGGTGGTGATTGGCTCCGGCTCATGGCCGCAGACTCTCTCCACGTCTTGCAGCTCGTCGGTCAGGTAGTCGGAAAAGTCGGCGTCGGGCAGGTAGTCCGAGTTTACGCGCAGCCGGAGCATCTTGACGAAGCACTCTGAGCACAGGAGCTCGTCGTCGTAGAGCGCAGAGATGCGGCTGTTGTTGGCAAGCGGCTCTGCCTTGTTAATGCACCACGGATCGGCGGGATTGGCTTCGCAGTTGACCTGGACCACGTCGGAGCCCACCCAGTCGTAGGACTCGAGCAGGCACCATGCCTTGGCGGACGACTGCGCGCACGCCACAAAGAGGCCGTCGGAGAAGCGACCGCTGAGAGTATCGGCCGGGACGTACTTGTCGCCGGAGCGGACGTACTGGTCTGCGCACGCGTCCTCCACGGCTGCTTTCCAGCGCTGCGCGCCAGCTGTGCAGTCTGCCGTGCACAAGGCCGCCACGTCTGCTTCCTCCCAGTGAATGCGGTCCACGTTGAGAGTCCACTGGAAGAGGGCATTGTCGCATGGCAGAGTTGTGTTGCTGACCTCGTTAGTAATCTTGCAAGAATCGCTTTCTTCAACCGTCAATCAAACTTACAGTGCCGTGAGACATTGCGAAGATATACCCAGCATCGTCTGCATCACTTCACTGGGCAGCAGGGGATAGAGATTGAAGCCATTCACGGCAGACAGGAGGCTTGACATGGCGAGAAGCCATGGCAGGCTGTGCTTGACCATGACGACTAATTGAGTGACTTTCGATGGGCAATTTCAGCGTTATTCCGGCCGTGGAGGCACGTATTGGTAGTTATAACTCGATTATGACGGACAGTGAATCACAGCTTTACTGACATGGACAATTGAAGGTTTGCGCAGTGCAGATATGAGATGGGACCGTCTAGCCAGTCGGCAGAATTTGAAGGGGCAGGTGTACAAAGACAGGATATTCCTTGAATACAAGTCGTCCCCCTTTCCGAGTTTCTTATTACAATCATTCCGTTACCGTTACATTCGGCGTCCGAATGAGGCATGTGACGATGCAGTCGGGGTGGCACAAGTGCTCAGTAATGGTGGCAATGAGAAAAGTGACCGATGCGGCACGCCTTGGCGTAACTTGCTTTATTAAGGACACAAGAAGTCCCCATGAGGGACAAGTACATAATATCAAGCCCGATATTGACGAGAAATCCACGCCATTGGCTCTCGTCTACCAGAGCCTGCTTCAGGATGGGCTTGGCCGGGAGCCTTGTTCCCTTGCAAACCTCAGCGGCAGCCTTGCCAGCGTAGCAATGTCTTATAATTATTGCAGTTTAGACGAGCATCCAATCCCCAGCTGACCACTTTGTAATTTGTGCCCGCATTGTCGCCGAGGGCTGACGCCGTCCTTGCGGCAATGTAACCAATATGCGAGTATAGAGTCGTTGTCTCATTACATTGCGAGGCTTGCACGGCCCCTGAGCCTCGGCCAGATTCTTGGCATGGCTCAATAATTGATGTGCCAGTAGTTACCAGCTCGCAACATATATATACAGTCTATAAACGATTCTTGCTAGCCCGCGACCAATGTACCCAGCCCATCATCGGTTGTCTTTAACTCGAGGCAGAAACATCACCCCAAGGACTACTGGCAGCATTCATTGATAAATAGCTAAAATGGGCTCTTTTAGGCCTTGCTATATAGTTGCTGCAGTCTTTCTCCTGTTGGGTTCCGGCAGTACTGCTACCAACTCTGGAAATGTTACCAAAACATCACAGAGCGAGAGCCTCTCGGAAACCATCTTTCTCAGTAACGTAACTCGACCCCAAGACACTACCCAACAAGGTTCTCTGGATCGCACCGCCGCATATAGACTCCTGCAGACGGACTGGCAGCTTCCAGAAGGGACCTGTAACGAAAAGATACCTTGTGCCAACGGCGCTTGCTGTAGTCGGGTGAGTCGCGCATTGGTGTTATAGACCCAGTGGCAGGACTGACCATCTTCAGGCAACTGGACTATGCGGCTACTCCCCAAAGGAGTGTGGCGCTGATTGTGCCTCCAACTGCGACGCAAAGGCAGAATGCGGCCAGTACGGTGCCCCCGGGAAGCAGAAATGTCCATTGGGGGTTTGCTGCTCCGAATTTGGGTCAGTCATGTTCCTCTCTATCAGCAAACTTGTATGGTACTAACACGGCAGATTAGATTCTGTGGCTCAACGGCCGACTTTTGCGAAAAGAAGTGCCAAGAGGGCTTTGGCGGCTGCGGCAAAGTCAAGCGCCCGTCGTGCGGCAAAGGCTCTGGCACCACGGACGGCGTGTCCATCGGCTACTACGAATCCTGGTCCAACACGCGCAAGTGTCAGTCCGTTGCCCCCGAGGACCTGAATCTGCGCGGCTTCACCCACATCAACTTTGCCTTTGTCTTCTTTCACCCGAAAACGTACGAGATTGTCCCGATGGACAAGAATGCGGGCGACTTGCTCCACAGATTCACAAAGCTCAAGGAGAAGAAGCCTGGGCTGCAGACCTGGGTCAGCGTCGGGGGCTGGTCTTTCAACGATCGTGAGTGCCGTGTACTGTTTCGCCATGGTATCTCGACAGGATGCTAACGAAAACTACAGCCGGTCCGTATCAAACAGCATTTAGCGACATGGCTAGGACAGCCGAGGGCCGCAAAAAGTTTATCGACGGTCTCATGACATTCATGGACACCTATGGATTTGATGGCGCCGATCTGGATTGGGAGTATCCAACTGCCGGTAAGCATGTTTTCGCATTATGTGGCTCTCGCACCACTGACGGTATATTTAGACGATCGCGGAGGCAAGCCCGATGACACGCCCAACTTTGTCAAGTTGTCCGCAGACATCAAGCAGGCCTTTGCAGGAAGCTATGGATACACCATTACCCTACCTGCCTCCTATTGGTACCTTCAACACTTTGATCTTGCCAAGCATCAAGAGTCCGTCGACTGGTTCAACATCATGTCCTATGACTTGCATGGCGTTTGGGATGGTGCTTCCAAGGCTATTGGACCCAAGGTTGCGCCCCATACCAACGTCACCGAGATTGACCTCGGGCTTGACCTTCTCTGGCGCGCTGGTGTGAAGCCGGAAAAGGTTGTTCTCGGCCAAGGATACTACGGTCGCTCGTTTACCTTGAGCGACTCCTCTTGCAATAAGCCGAATGGAATCTGCACCTTTTCAGGGGGTGCTAATGAAGGTCCCTGCTCCGGCGCGTCTGGTGTCCTCACACTACAAGAGATCAAAGACATTGTGAAGAAGAAAGACATCAAGCCCGTCTATGACAAGGAGGCTGGCGTCAAGTGGTTTACCTGGGACTCCAATCAGTGGGTGTCGTACGATGACGAGGAAACACTGCTGCACAAGAGAGACTTGGCCAATGATCGATGTCTTGGAGGGCTCATGGTTTGGGCGATTGATCAGGTCGACCAAAAAGCCAAAAGCCTAGCCTTTCCGGATGAAATGAGCGAGGAGGAAATCCAAGACGCAGAAGCCATCTATCAAGATGAAGCCGCTCAAGGCGTGTGTTATACCACAAAGTGCGATGAGAAGTGCGATACGGGCGACCACGAAGCGTCTCAGATGAGTGGCCAGCCCGGTCAACTATCCACCATGGACCGATGTGACAAGGGCAAGTTCCGGCGTCTCTGCTGTCTCAAGGGATCTACCATAGGGACCTGTCGATGGAGAGGATACCGAGGCCTCGGGCTCTCCTGCACGGGTGGCTGTGGAGAGGGCGAAACAGAGATTACGCAAAATACCAATCATCACTCCGATGAAGAGGATCAAACTTGCTCTGGCGGTACCCAGAGCTACTGCTGCAAGGGGTTCAAACCGCCAATCACAAAAGACCAGGTCAAGGACAAGATAGAGGACAAAGCCAAAGATGCTGCGATTGCGATTGCTGAAGCGGCGGCCCTTGAGATTGCGGCTACTGCCTTTTGCCGCATTGCCATTACTGCCTTGCTGACGCCTCTTTCATTCATTCCCGTGATTGGTAAGTTCCCTGGCTTGAATTGATACGAGCGTCGCATCGATGAGTAGTGCTGACATTTCCCTTGCAAGGATGGATCATTCGTCTCGCGGTCCAGGCCGCCGTTCCGGCCCTGGCCAAGCTCTGCGCCAAGGGCATTGCCAAGGGCGGCAAGTCCGTCTTTAAATTCCGCGGCAAGGACTACGACGTCAAGCTCGACAAGCCGCTCAAGCCCAAGAACGACCGCAAGCCGTCAGAGAAGCCGGAGAAGCGCCCGGCGCGCACAAAGGACTGCAAGAACCCGGGCAACAAGCGGTTCGCCAAGCGCGCGCTCGCGCCCAAGACGGACACCAAGACCATCACGCGCCGGCCGACAGAGGTCGTCACGACCCGGACCTGCGACTACAACGTCGCGGGCCAGGCGTGCCTGCACTACAGCTCCGTCATGGGCCGCGAGAGGTCGCTGAGCAGCATGACGTGCATCGACAAGCGAAACATTGCGCTGGGCAACGTCCGCGAGAGGGTGGCCGCGTACAGCCGCGAGCACCACACCAGCTGGTACAAGGGCTGGCTCCAGCAGTCCAACCTCGCCTGCCAGCGCGACGAGTTCCCGCCCGCCGGCATCTGGCAGGCGCGCGACAAGCGGGTCTGGATCCGCTTCCTGCCGGGGTCCGAGAACGGCTCCGGCGGTCAGCTCTTCCGGGGGTGCCCGGACCGCGTCAGCCTGCGCACCCTCGGCCGGCACCGGGACCCGCCCGTCCGGATCGGCTGCCGCGACCGCATCGTGGAGTCGGTCACGGTGCAGCCGGTCGACACGGTGATTGTGATTACGTTTCGAAACATGCCCGCCGTGGCCGACGCCGGGCTGACGGAGAATCCGTGCTGGCCGTCAACGCTCGTCGACGACCCGGGCTTTGCGCTCAACGCCAACGACCCCTGGTACCAGGAGCCGGCCAACAGGAAGCGTCGGGTGTACAAGAAGTTCTACAAGGACCCCCCCGAGGCGCAGTTTACCCAGGGCAAGGTCAACAGGCCGGGCTGGGGAAAACGCGACGAGCATAGTTTGATGATGGGCGTGATGGACCCGGACGAGGTGTACGTGGACGAGGGAAACTCGTCGCGTCGCATCACCGAGGAGGAGCTATTGGAGGAGTTTGGCATGCTGAGATGTCTGGGAGACTGCTCTGCAGAAATGGCGGACCTTGGCATCGCTTCGCTGCCCGTGTCGCAGCTTGCCCCGACGTCGACCCCTCAAAATGTCGAGGCGGAGACGACGCCGGCTTCTGCCGGCCGAGCTGCATCTACGGCGCTTTCCAAGATGCTGGAGCTTGTTTCGTCAACCGTCACTACGGCAGTTGGTGCCATGGTTACTGAAATGGCTGAATATGGTGCACCCGATGACGGCAAGGATAAATGGGAGACGGATCTAGCCACTTGGTAGCTCCTTACTTTTATCTCGCGAGCATTCATAGTCTTCAACGGTTTCGTTTGATTCTTGTATTCATCGTGGTTCCGATTCAGCATGTAGCAACATCTTCTCGCATTCATCAGCCGTGGCGTCTGAAGCTC
The DNA here is from genome assembly GCA_030783385.1 of Akanthomyces dipterigenus. Lineage (NCBI taxonomy): Eukaryota > Fungi > Ascomycota > Sordariomycetes > Hypocreales > Cordycipitaceae > Akanthomyces > Akanthomyces dipterigenus. Next base: position 32,356 of record JARJRE010000373.1, on the reverse strand, counting down.
TCGCTGCCCAGACCGAGACAGCGTACACACTTTCCCCCACAAGCCGACGTGTAGCAGACGACATATTTTCCTGCATGTCAAAATAGCGCGCCTACTCCGTCAGTGAACAAAGTAGAACTGCTGCTCGATCCAAGAAAGTAAAGGGTGTGTTTGCGAATCGTACTTGTGAAGCGCAACTGACAAGCTCTTCTCCAGTTGTCAGAAATAAAATTGTGAGATTCAGACGGAGAGGGTGGGTGTCTTGTTGAACTTTGTCAAGTTACTGTGTACATTAGAACCCCAAAGACTTTTATGTACATCCATAATTCTGCAATGAAGGCGTTCAAGATGCCATCACAGGTTCCCAAAGTCAAGCACGACAATCGAAAGTAGAATCTTCATTTCGAAATTGGGACCCACCCGCATACTCCAACTTGAACGAGTATTGTACAAAAAGGTGTCTAACTGGAGTGTTTCATTAGAGTATCGCGATAAAGTAGAAAACGACAACCGGCAACAAAAGAAACAAGGAACAGAGACAATCGCTCAACCGAGGAGATGGATGTTTTACAATGCCCTCTCGTTTCCTTCTTTTGACTAACCCCCAATAATATATCATCAACAACCAGAAGTTCCCCTTCTATAGGACAGCTCCTTAGTTGAAGTAGTAGTTCTCGTCGTTGGTGCGGCCACGGATATACTGGGGCTCGGAGCCAGGGACGTAGATATCCTCAAACAGAATCTGGGGCTTGGCCTCGGGCACGACCATCTCCTCGGCGGTGGCGACCTCGGTGGCGACGTGGCTGCGGGCCTCCTTGTCAATCTTCTTGAGCTCGTCCTCGGTGGTGATCTTCCAGTCGAGAATCTTTTGCTTGAGTCCGGCAATGGGGTCATTGGTGGAGCGCATGCGCTGAATCTCCTCGCGAGTGCGGTACGTCGTACCAGGGTCGGACATGGAGTGACCTCCGTAGCGGTAGGTGACGTATTCGAGCACCATGGGGCCCTTGCCCGAGGTAGTCCACTCCTTGCCGTACTTGACAGCGGCCTTGACGGCAAGGACGTCCATGCCGTTGACCTTGAGGCCGGGAATATACTGTCCACGCTTGTAGTAGTCGGTCAGGGCCGACGAACGGGCAGCGGAGGTACCCATACCGTACTTGTTGTCTAGGAAGATTAGCACAATGCAACGTTCGAGGTTCGGCACTGAATCGACTCACTCTCGCAGCCGAAAAGGGCGGGGAGGTTCCAGAGCTTGGCCATGTTGAAGGCCTCAAAGACCTGGCCCTGGTTGGAGGCTCCGTCACCGTAGAGGATGACGGAGGCGTTCTTGTTCTCGTTGTACTTGTGGGCAAACGCCAGGCCAGCACCGACAGGGACCTGGGCGCCAACAATGCCGTTGCCGCCGTAGAATCCCTTGGAGAACATGTGCATGGAGCCACCCTTGCCGTAGGCGATGCCCTCACGGCGGCCCAGGAGCTCGCCGATGATGGAGCGGACGCTGCCGCCGCGCATCAGGGCGAAGCCGTGGCAGCGGTAGGCGGTGATGATGTCGTCCTCCTTGGTCAGGGCGTGCTCGATACCGGTGGCGACGGCCTCCTGACCGGTGGACAGGTGGCAGAAACCACGGATCTTCTTCTCCTTGTACAGACGGTCGGCGGCCATCTCCATTTGTCTGCGGGTGTCAACGTTAACCTCAATTCGCGCATGAATCCTCACGGCCGCATCGGTGAGTAGTGTTGTATGCATCGATTGGCCGCAGGATTACGTCTCGTGTCGTTCATACCTGATGCTGACCATGTCGTAGTACATCTGCTTCAGCTCCTTCTTGGACACCTCGATGGTGTAGGGAGGGGGGTCAAGCTCGTAGGTCTCGAAGCTCTCGTCGGAAAGGTTGACGAGGAAGTGCTCATCCTCGGACTGTTTGACAAGGGGAACCACGTTAGCCGTTCTGTCCTCTCGATTGGCGTTTTATTTTGTTGTCATCAACACCATGCTGACGGATATCCCTCCAAAATTTGTCGCTCCATTATAGCGCAGAAAGGAGACCTCCCCATCCCGATCCACATCGTCATCCGTCGGGTGATATTGTCAGAACGCAGCAGGCAGTGTGCATACCTCGGGAACATTGGTGCTCAGAGATGCAGAGGCCGCATCGGTGGTGACGGAGCGAGCGGCAGCGACAGCGCCCAGGCGAACGGGAGCAGCAGCGACAGCAGCCCGGCGGAGCGCCACGCGAGGGGCGGAAAGAGCTCTGGAGAACATCGTTTAAGCAAACAAGCCAACAATTTGACTTGAGGAGAAAACGACGTGGAAGAGGGTCGTGGAGGCGGTGGTGATGTTGAGAGAAGGGTCGAGGTATGAGAGGGGATAAAAAGTACAGCAAATCCTCTCGCTGAAGAGCTGCGAAATTTCGCGCGGGTTGAGCGTTGAGAGCTGTACTTGTTGGTCCCTTGCTAGCCGAAAGAAGCTTAGCGCTCTCATCACGTGAAGCGGTATCTGCGGCATCGCCCCCAGCAGCGTCGCAGAATGCCTGGGAGAAAAACTCCCCTGACCCTCCGGTGGGCTCCGGGCGCCAGACAGGCCAAACCCGCCCGCGATAGGCATTTCGTCCGATAGCGCGCCGCACTTTGGCTGCGATATATTGTGGGGTCATAAGTATTCATCCCCTCAGGTAATATTCACCACTAGTTATGCATTACTATCTATCGCGACTGCGCGATGTTTGTGATAGTATTTGCAAAGCACACCACCAGCCGAATGTCTTGAGAGTCAACTTTTAAGAACCATGTGTATTGGACAAGTAGCTCTATTCCTAACCTCAATGGCTCGGTATCTATCTGCCTGCTGCGCAATGCCTGCAGCCAATGGTATAATCCACTGTCGATAACGCTAGAGTCCAAAGTCGAGTTCGCGCGCCTATTGTAAGCCATGTCCCAAGCCTGGCCCAAATGCAAATAGTTCCCCCAAAATGCATAGTTATGGTAAAGCAATGCTAATATCATGAGCGTCTCAAAAACCATCCCATGGTCTACTGCTCCTTGTGCTCCCGAATTATACAACCGCGCGCCCTGCCTTATATATTGAAATTCCACCCACGGCACTGACGGCCTCATTAGGTCCAGCCTCGCGAAATGCCGTCACAAATGACATAGTAAAAGATGTACGTCTTTTCGACTTTTATACTTCTGCCCCCGGTGCCCGCAGTGGTGTCATGTCGTCGGTACATGCTAACCGCGCCATGCCACTGCTTCAGGGTCCAGTATCGCCAAGCAACTGGCCACGGTCTTGCGCTGCATCTGCGTAGGGTAGCGGAGCTGTCGAGGGCGCTGCGTCTTCCATCTCCACATCTTGGTTGAACAATGGCCGACTTGAGCCGCCTGCCGTTGACTCCATATCGCGATATCCAAAGCTCATGGCACTGAGAGGGCGATTAGGGTCATCCTGAAGCACACGCTGATGCAGAGATAACGGCCGGTCATACAGCATTTCCTCGGGTGGAGCAAAGGACCAGACTTCCATGACGGTGCGTCCATTTCGCAAGGCCATGGCGACACACTTTTCCTCTTCAAAGGCCACACGCCAGACGGCGTCGCCTTGGGATATCAATTCGCGCACGAGGTGACCAGTCTTGAGATCCCAGATCTTGACACGACCGTCACTACCACCACTGACGACCCGGGTGTCATCGAACTGCAAGCTCGTGACGCTATTATCGTGGGCCGCCAGCCTGTGAATGGGACACATCCTCTCCAGGGACCAGACTCTGACGGAGCCATCTGAGCCACCCGTGACCAAGGTATCTCCGCGCATCTGTAGTTGGCCGACCAGAGAGGTGTGGCCTTGAAGGATAGCAAGGCACTCGCCGGTTCTGGGGTCCCACACCCGGACATTGGTATCCAGACTGCCCGTCACTACTCGCTTGCCGTCAAAGGCAATGGCGTAAATCTGGCTAAAGTGTCCCTGCAGGGTCTGCAAGCACCGTCCCTCCGAAATGCTCCAAACACGGGCGAATGTATCGTAGCTACCAGACACAACAATGTCTCCCTTGATTTCCAGACAACGGACGCTCGATTGATGCCCCAGGAGCACGTTGCGGCACAGCCCTGTTCGGATGTCCCAGATTCTGAGCGTAGTATCTCGCGAGCCGGAAATTGCCGTGTATTCGTCTGCCATCTTGAGACAGCGGACAGTGGAAGTGTGTCCTCGAAGGGTGTGCAGACAGGCACTGTGATGGTCAGCATTGGGTAACAGACTGTGATGCCACACGACTCAACTTACCCAGTCTTGAGATTCCACACACGAACGTCTCTGTCGCAGCCACCGCTGACCAGGGTGTCACCCCAAGGAACCATGGCCCAGACACCCATCACATGGCCCTGGAGTGTTCGCTGGGAGTTGCCTTCCGTGTCAAAGACGTGAATCTTGGCATTGTCAAGTGCAACAATGATGTATTTTGGAGTAAGATGCAGACTTGTGACCACGCCCCCTTCCTGTGTTATATTCTTTACTGTGCTGGTGCCACCAGAGCGCCAGGCAGCCTCGACGAGATATCGCTGCTTGAAGTGCGACTTGTACGTTCGAAGCTTGGGCCGGCTGGGGCTCCCGTCCATGCTGCGTGAGCCGGCGTGATGGCCCATGAGCGGCATGGCACCAGGAAAGCTGCTAGCCATCTCGGAGTCGGGCAAGGATATTTGAGCGGTGGGTCGGGCTGGTATGGCCGAGGCAGCGTACACTTCGGATAATCGTCTCCCATAGTCGTGCTTGACACAGAGATTTTTCCATGTCATATCGTCACTGAGAAGGATACGCCAGCGTTTAGAGACTTGTGAGGCTCTGGCCAAGACCTTGGGGTCGTCGATAAAGGACAAGATCTATCAAAGCAGGATTAGAGACCGGTAGGGTAACATGGTGGTAGTGGACGGATCCCGAGTGCATACTCTTAGGCAAAGCTCGTCAGGCAGGCTCGTAAATGGGTCCTTTTTCAGCAGAGGGCTGACAAACTGATGCACAAAGCTCAGCTGCTGGCTGGTGCACAAGTTGAGCAGATCGGCGAGGACTCTGGTTCGCTGCGGACCGGAGCAGTTTTTGAAGTGCTGGCGCACCTTGGCGAGAAAGAAATCCTCATCGTCGGCGGCATCGCTCCAGTCAGGCTGGTAATGTGAAGGGCCAGGGGATGCGGCGGGCGTAGGCGGCGGCGGCGGCGAGCCGGTGAGCTGCTGATCAAAGTCGGCGGCAGGGGTGGACATGCTGGGTGTGGGAGGTCCTTTGAGCTGCCGCTGCTTGGACAGCTTGTCGTCGGAGTGGTCCATGTCTGTGTCGGATGCAGTGCTGAGCATCAACTCTTCGGTCAAGAGGCTCCTTCTCCTCTCGGAGAAGCCGACAGGTTTCTTGTACCCGGTCATCTGCCCGCCGGGGAGGGAACAGAGGAACGTGTGCAGCGGCGCGAGCGTGGAGGGCGTCAGGGTCGGGTATGGGGTAGGATTCGGCGCAGCGAGAAGAGTTGAAGGAGGATGAGATGGCGAATCGTGGCGCTGCGTTGAGCGAATGCGTGCGAGGCGATTTCAGGGACTCGACGAGGGATGGGCAATAGGCGGCCCAAGAGAGAGCGAGCGGGCCGGCCGAGTCAGGCTTTTTGCATGCATGCAGAGTCAGTCAAGAGCAGAGGGCTGAGCAAAGCGAGAATGGACAGTCGAGACCGCAGCCGCAGAGCGAGCAACGACGTCTGGCTATTGGGCCGAAGGAGCGTTGGGCGGTAAGGCGAGGGTAGGGCAAGAAAGCGAGAGAGGAAGAGGAGTGTAGTTGGCTCGGTTGATGTAGCCATCGAGAAGGGCACGGCAGTGAGCAGTGGCCCAAGTGGGTGCCGGGGGCTGAACTGAGTGCCTAGTAGGTGCTCTGTACCGGTACGCTACTTTAGAGGTACAGTAACTTGTACTATAGACGGGCCGGCAGGGACTGTGTGTTGCTTGCTAATACGTACCTACGCGTGAGGAGTGTATTTTTGGACATGGCTAAATTACAGTGCAGGCTTTAATATGTATTCCTCTCGTCTAGTCAGCCTGTCAGGGTACCTAGCCGTCTCAGAAAACATCTATGTTTTTTTTTATAACGTATTAGGTGCTCTGACAGGCTGGCTAGACGGGAGGAATACATGTTGAATAGGTACCAAGAGACGTTTCTGGCACCCTTTCCAAAAACAGGCCCCTCCGCCTAGGTACCTACACCTAGGTACCTAGCGCGGCATGTGTGTGACTAGATGGATGGCTACCTACTTGGCATGATAACAAGGTGCAAGAATCCCATGTATTAATTGTTGTAATCAGTTCAAAAGCAATATTCTCCATCGCATATGTTCCTCTCTTTTTCTGCATCTTGACATTTTCCTTGTATTCTTATTCCAGTTCACTCGCCTCCCATGACCCCCTGGCGTCGGGCGGGGCATCCACCACCTCAAGAGGCGCTTGCTTGCGGCGGAATGCTTACCTAGCGCAACGAACCATCTGGATAGGCATTACTGAGGTACAACGCTCCTGGATAACATGGACCCAAGGGCAACGCCGATTGAGGACAGACAAATCTCAACTGTCTTGACCGGGCTGCGCTGCTGTCCAAGGCGGGCCAGGCACCAGGGTATCGGCAGCTGGCCACTGGTGTAGCCTGCCGCAGACTATCCGTGAGCCATCATGCATAATAGCCAAGTACCAAGCAAACACGACCGATGAATAGACAGATTTGGGGGCTCCGCTCAACACAAGCACACCACAATCGCCCAGCCCGGCGCCGCCGCCGCCAGGTGAGAAGAGTAAAAAAAGCAAAGCACGCAAAGAAGGCTTGGGAGATCCCTGGCCTAACTAGCGCACTCGGCGCAACTGTCGCGAGCCAAAAGAGGCTGGTGTTTGTTCTCGCCCTCAAGCCCTTGCCTTGTCGTTTTAACTAGCCTGTAGTTCCTCGGTGGGTACGCCGTGGCAAGCCAATTCAAGGGATGATACGGGCACAAAGAAAAGGTCCGTGTGCAGGCCGGCGAACAAAGATGCTACTGTAGTCTCGTTTCAATATCTCGCCCAAGCACAGTAGCAGGCCAGATGCACCTACGGATAGATGTACTACAAATGCAAGTAGGACGCAGCTCAACCCCGCTGGCACCTTGAAGAAAGAATAAAAGTATAAAAGTAAGATGTTGAGCTATCGCTTGGCACAAATCGAATCTGAGGTTGCCATAGGCGCCCAAGCACAGGTACCAGGTACGTACCAGTGCAGCTTGGGGCAGCCCGCTGAGTTGGTTTGCAAAACTCCACTAAAATCGCCGTTGCAAGCGCTGGACCAGTCTTCGATTGGGTCGAGTGTGCAAACTATATTCGGAGAAACTGAACTGCTCGGCTGTTTTCAGACATCCTGTGCGAATCCATCTTCTTTCCATCGGCAGTGCCCGATTCCGAAAAGAAACGGAAAAAATATCAAGCCATCCCCTTTTTTTTCTCCTCCCACTCTTGTATCACGGTACGAAGAATATGGCTACATTCGTACCATCAGCCTTGTCCAACGGCCATCCCGGGTTTGCCCTCACCTGTGCACAAGACCAAACAAGAAGGCCTCCCCCCCTGCGCTCCATAACCTGTTGCCAAGCGAGCCGCACTATCGGCCGAGCCTGTCATCTCGAAATAGAAAAGGGGGCAGGCAAAGCTTCACAGCTCACCAACCACACACCCGGGGGAAGCGGAACTCTCTGCCCTGCGTGAGAGCGCGCCGCACCCGCCGGCCTGTAACACTGGTCGGCACCCGCTCGGCCCACAGGACCTGTTGTCGTAGGCGCATGTCAACGCCGGCCCTGCCAGAAGCGTGAAAATGGAATGGCCTGAGTCTGTTACAATGGCAAACATCATGTCTGAATATTCATGCATCGATTTTCATCATGCCGGCCTCGTTTATCTGCACTGCTTAATAATGAAGTGTACCCTTGCACACCGAGACTAGTGGGAGTGAGGCAGACTTCCAACCCCCCTGCCTTGCATTGTTAGTATTGATGGGCATTTATTCATTATTCGACAACGGAGGTGGCTTGATGCATCATATCATGTCCTGTTGTCGGACAGCCACCATCATTTTCTGCAGCCTGCCGCTCCCTTGTCATGCTGCTGCCGTACGGATCGGCTTCTCTAGCTCCCTGCAAATTAGTACACATGGGTCAACAATTCTTCTTTTCAAGAAGAAACCCCATGCCCGTTTCAAACTGTGCTGCTTGCTATTCTAAAACCAGGCAACATGGATGCAACGACCATGTTTGTGGCTCGGATTGCCCTTGATGCCCTCGGCAATTTTGGTCAGCCCCCTCCTCCTCTTTGCCCGCCCTAGAATCAATAGAGTCCATGTCCTTGGTGTTTCAGCGCAAAGTGACCACTTTTTGATGCGCGGTTCTACAGGAAAATTCTCTTCAAGAGTATTCTCCCCAAAAAGGCCAAAAAAGCAAAATAATAATAGTCGACATTGTCTCAAAGCTCGAACCCCCATTGTGTGTCCATGGACCATCGGTACCTGCGCATCGTCACATGGTAGGTAGCCAGCCGCTTGGCTGCTCGCATCTGGCCGCAACCTGGTAAACCCGCAGCGGACCGTTGCTGCTTCCCGAGGCACAGTTACGAGAATGCGACGTGCAGTACTGAGGGTGTATCTCAACCCATAATGACCATGTTGTTAAGACTTCATGAGTCGCTCAATTGCTCTCAATCAAGCTTCCGATTCACTTCTACATCCTGATATCCCCTGGACTCTGAGTTTCTGATGAAAAACAGCTTGGATAGGAAACAAATAATGCTAAATCTATAATAATCATCAAAAGAAGCAGACCGTTACGGAGTACTATCTTGTTACATCCTTGTAAAGACATTACCAGTCCGTTTTTAGAACAGAAGATCGACGCTACCTCTTGCACACATCCACTCAGTGGTGATGACCCCCAATCTGTGTCAAGAGCGGCACCAGCATGCCCGCCGTCGTCGCCAACGTGTCCCGCAGCGCCGGCCCGCTCGGCTTGGGCGGGTTATTCGTACCCGTCTCCATGTTGTAGCCATTCGACTGCGGGCCATGATCGTGGCTATGGCTCGCGCTGTTCTCCTCCATGGCATGCATGGCAACATATCTACGTCGCTCTGTCAGTAACCCTACATCTTTCAGGGTTTCCAAGTAGCAGAAAAGATCAGGGAGACTTACAAGAATGTTCCGCCGGAAAAGAGCAGAAGCATGCCCGTCCACCAGTGTCCCGTGCTCTCGTCCATGTTGCCGCCGCCCAGCAGCCAGACAAGCAGGTACGTCGACAAGGCACCGGCCGGCGCCGCCAGGCTGAAGACGAGCAGATGCGCCTTGGCCGCGCGCTTGGACAGGCCCTGGCGCAGCAGCACCGAGGTCAGGCCAAACGCCGCCGGCGCCTTGTGGATCATGATGGCGAGAAAGATGATGAAGCCGAGCTTCATGCTCGACGACGAGGCCGACGCGCCCATGGCGATGCCGTCGGCCGCCGCGTGAATCACCAGGCCAATCGTCGTGGCCATGCTGCGCGCGACCTTGGGCGCCTCGCGCAGGGAAAAGCCGCCGAGGAAGCCGCGCTCCTCGTCCACGGAGGCGCGGTCACCGCCGAGGTTGTCCATGCTAATGTGCTGCGTCGTCGGCGCGGACTGGAAGCTGTCGGTGGCGTGCTGGGGTAGCCGGTCAATGAGAAACATGAGAATGAAACCGAGAACCATGGAGAGACCGATCTCGAGAGTCGGAGTTTCTGCGTGCGCCTCCTCGTGGCCGGTGTGCTTGTCCGTTTCTTCTTCGTCGGGGTGGCTGTGGTCGGGCGTCTCCTTGGGTGATGCCGGCTCGTTTGCGCGCGCCGCCGCTCGGCCAACGATATCGCCCTCGGCAGCGCGCTCTGCGTGCCAGCTGGCTGACGTAGAAGCATGTACCGAGGCAGAGCGCGCCAGGATTCTGCGCGCCTCAACGGCGAGAGCCCGCGGCACTCGTCGCAGCAGCTGGCCCGTCTTTGGGTCGTGCGCGGCAATTGGTGCTGTTGAGGCGGCCTCGATGCCTTCGGGAATAATGACGATGAGAGATGTGCCGACAAGGACGCCGACGCCGATACTCGAGATTAACCGCAGCTGAGACTGCGACAGGTTCATTGATAGGGGCACTGCGCCGGCGAAAAAGGAGCTGCACCGTGCAACATGTCAGTAATTCGGTCGGTCGAGAGGCTTCGTTTGCGGTATTTGAAAATGCTTACGCGACTGCCATGACGGCCTGCAAGGTATGGATGTTAGCACATTTACAAAGAGTCAATCGAAGCAACACTCACGCATAGAACGATGAGGAGCGCCAGGCCAGCCATTGCTGCAAGGCTCCCTCGCAGGCAGCTTGCGTGTTCTGCTCGGCAAAGGATGCACGACTATAGTCTTTGTCTCTGACTGCAGAGCTGCAGGTTCATAGTAGCTAGGGTGCTTGCGCAATGCAAATTCTTGATTTACCCTGTGGCAGACCGCGGGTGTCGTGATGAAACAATGATTTTTGTGGTCGACGAAGCCCCCGAATGCGCCTCGTTGTCCAGAAAGGTGGGCAGAGGACGTCGCACGTTGCGCTTGAGCCTACAGGCCCTTCCAGGCTGGCTGGGCTCCCACACGCTGGTGATGGTTTGGGCGATGGAGAAAGTTCAGTGCTAATCACGGATTTACGATGAACATTTTTTAAACTGCTCTTTACAGAGTAATCATGTTGTTTAGTCAGTACAGTATAATTCTCAACCTGATTCAATTCGGGTTACCATATTTACAAACAGCGAGCTCCCAACCACAGGCAGATCACCATCTTACTTCAGTCTACGGATATACTAACGTCATATTTTACCCAATAGATATACCATAAGCTTGCAATTTATACATTATTACCGTCTCGACGAAGATCTGCTAATAATATCGCTTGATCAACACGAAATTATTGCACAAATAATTCAAACACCCGAAATGCTTGACCCAGCTAACCATCATCTCTGATCACCCTCTCTTCCTATCAACAGCTAAACTTGCCATCTCAACTTTCGCCAACAAGACCATCTCAGAACACGGTCACCGGGTAGTAAGCTGCACTACAATCATAGCGACAGCATCAGATAGATTTAAAATCAAGTTCTCGTTCTTTTTTCGCTCTCGGCAACTGAAACGAAAAACAGACTGTTACTAGTTGTCATGTATACTTTTGCTCGTTGTGCCTTGAAAAGTGGGCTGTGCCATGCAGAAAATAGTAGCCAGTAGGCTTGCAGGCTTTCATCCACTACATCACCTCAACTGTCTGCGTCGCAATGGCAGCGCCGCCATGAACGACGGCAGAACGTCTCCTAAGAGACGTCACATACTTTCTTCCATCAACCCCGAGGAACCATCGCATCCACCACCCCGGTACCAGCCGAAAGAGCGCCGTTCGCGATCCGCAACCCCGCCACCACGAGAGAAGCGAGACCTAGACAACGATGCAGAGGAACCCGGTGCTGGCGACACGACGCAGCCAAGACGCAGTCGGCTGAGGCTCAAAGGCGAAAGATCCAGCCGTAGCCATCGCAGCGAGCGCAGCGACCGCAGTAGCCGGCGGCATCGCTCACGAGATCGCCGAGATGTCCGCGACGGAGAAGAGTCCTCACGGCGATATCGCTACCGATCACGCGACTCTCTTGACAACCACGATGACGACAAAGAGTCCTCCTCGCGTCGACGCCGCCATCGTCACCGACGCCGACACCGCAGCCGCTCGCCCACACCACCGAACCCGCACGAGCCGGAGCCGCTGGACCCCGAGGCGGCCTTTCGCGAGTCGCTGTTTGACGCCATGGCCGACGACGAAGGCGCGGCCTACTGGGAGGGCGTCTACGGGCAGCCCGTCCACATTTACGACCAGGACAAGGTCGGCCCCCAGGGCGAGCTGGAGCGCATGACGGAGGAGGAGTACGCCGCGCACGTGCGGCTCCGGATGTGGGAGCGAACCCACGCCGGTCTCCTCGAGGCGCGCGCCCGGGCCCAAGAGCGGCAGCAGAAAAAGGAGGAGCAGGCGCGCCTCAACAAGAAGCTGCACGAGGAGATGGAGCGCAGCCTCCGCCGCGGCGACGCGCGCCGCGAGAAGAAGCGCTGGGCGCAGCGCTGGGAGGACTACACCACGGCGTGGGAGCACTGGGACGGGGCGGCGCGGACCATGGCCTGGCCCTGGCGCGACGGCGTCGCCAAGCGCGCCGCGGGATGGGGCATCGTCGAGGACGGCGCCGAGGAGGCGGTCGACGGGCAGGAGGTGCGGGCGTTTTTTGTGAATGGGCTAGCGGCCGAGGACATTGGCGAGGCGGCGTTTGTGGCCAAGCTCAAGGATGAACGGGTGCGATGGCATCCCGACAAGATGCAGCAGCGTCTGGGCGGTACAGTGGACGGCAAGGTGATGAGGGATGTCACGGCCATTTTTCAAATCATTGATAGACTATGGGCAGATATGCGAAAGGAGTAGACGTACGATGGACAGCCTGAAATCTGAGGCTGATGGTGCCAATACAAGTCTTTCACCCATATCATGCCTGCACATCACACCTATACTTCACACCGGTAAGCGGGTAATGGTCATTGCAGTTCGCAGTGCTGGTAAGATCACATATTCGTAATGTAACTACGTTGGGACAAATTGAAGTTGGGCAGTTTACAACCTCCGAGAGGCTGCACATCGGAGGTCATGATAGTCAGGGACAATCGAAGTTCATGTAAAGGTTGGTATTAATGGCAAGTTGCTGTGCAACTGCCCGACACACAATGTCTTGTGATATAGTTACACTCATAGATACAGCATGGACAGAGCTGACTGTCCATACCGAGGATGGAACAAGCGTCCCCCTCTGCAGACCAGCGGCGCACGGTCCCAACTTTTCTGCCATATTATATATTATAAAAACGAGCAAACTGCCTCTTCCTCAACTTCGCATAGTTGATGTTGAGCAAAATGACCATTTTACATGTTGGCCATGACGGCGGCACCACCAAAGAGAGCGCCCATGGCGACCATGGCGGTGGGAGCGGGAGCAGCGTTGCTAGAGGAGGAGGAAGCGGCCGAGGAGGCGGAGCTGGCAGCCGAGGACAGGCTGGAAGCGGCGGTGCCCGAGGCGGACGAGGCCGAGGAGGCGAGGGTGCTGGCCACCGATGAGAGCGACTTGGCAGCCGACGAGGCCGAGGTGGCGGCCGAGTTGGCGGAGCTGCTCGAGGTGCTGGCGGCGGAGCTGCTGCTGGAGGAGCCGGTGCTGCTGGCCGACGAGGAGGAGGAGGAGGAGTCGCCGCCGGCGATGCTGGAGCCAATGTTGGTGGCCACGCTGGTAATGTCGGAGACGGCGCCGCCAATGGCGGTGGAGGCGTCAGAGACGACGGCACCGATGTCGCCGCCAATGTCAGCCTAGATGGTGTGTCAGCGATTGGAGCTCGTAAAGGAGGCAAGACGGGGGAGGACGAACCTTGACGATGGAGGCGAGGGCGAGGAGGGCAACGTTGGAGAACTTCATGTTGATGGTGTTGTGGGATTTGGTCTAAAGCGGGAGAGCTTTTGGTGTTGGGTATAATGAAGATTTGGGATGGGTATAAGACGATGTGGTGGATGGAGGAGAGAAAAAGAAGAGATGTGCTTGGGAAAGGGAGGAAAGCTCGAGTTTATATGCTGGCGCGTTTGCAAAGTCCCCCCCTGTTGCGTAAAGGCAAGCTGCACATACCCTGTCTGGTCCAGAACTCGGGTGTGCGTCTGATCATCACCGCGTTGCCCAGGTCCTCTCTCTCTTCTGCCTTGCCTTGCTTCCGCGGGCGTGTGGGGTGCGTTGGGCTGTTGCTGGGGGGTGCCATGCAACAGGGCAAGCCACAGCAAGCCCGGCAAACGGTACCTAACTACCTGCCAGTCAGAAATCTTGGTTTTTTCCTTCTTCCTTCACTCGAGTCACACCCCCCGGAGGCACGTTGCCGCCCCCTTGTGCCTTGGCTGTCAGCACCAGAGGAGAAAAAGGTGCATTCACCCGGGGTGGGACAGGCAGACGATGGGCGGTTTGAGGAGGAGGCTTGTTGCTGTGGCGCAGTGGGGCTCAACTCGGAGGAGGGAGTGACATCAGCGATATTTTTGGTTCTTTTTTGTTTCGCCTTCCTTGCTGCATTGATTTGAATTGCATCATTTTTGTCCAACGTCCGACCATCAACTCCAAGTACAGATTATGGAAAATGGGAAAGAAGAAGTTTCGGGTAGGCTACCATGGGAGGAATTGCCGTCTGGCGCGCCGCCAAAGCTCATGTTTTCCGATGAAAAAGGACTCACTCACGCTGTTCCCGTAGAACTTGGGATCGAGATTCGTCTGCGACAAATGGGCTCCGGGGCGGCCCACTGGTGCCTTGGCACAACGTTGACACAATGGGCGGCGCAGAAACAGGGCACCGCCACATGTGGCGTCATCACCGCACTCCAAAGTTGCATCGACCAGAGCGGCCGCCCACGGCACCTCCGCTCAGCCGTGTTCTGAAATTCTCGATTCATTCACAACCGATTCTGCCAAGAAATTAAAGCTCTCCCGTTTTTCCTTTTAAAAAACGACGTTTTACTTATGCAGGATCGATGCACTGTAGCGTATTCATTAAACCCGTCTCAAGATTGTGTGCAAGGGGCAGGCTGGGGTGTGCGACATTGCCAACGTGGCGCACCCGTGTAATATCCCGGAGGACTTGTCCCTAAATTAGGGTGTCTGCCACAACACAATGTCTAACTTCTATAATTCAACAAGACAATCTAGCAACGGAAATGAGGGCCAGGAATAGGATCTTGCCAAAGATGGAGGACCGCCTTGCACTGCCTGGACAGATCTCGGGGGATTGCGTGCGATGGGTTTGGCAGAGCTCAGCCGTAGCATGCAAGAACCAAAGGCGAAGAGGCAAGATCAACGTAACCAGTGTCTATTTTTACTTTGCAACAGGCTGGCGCTCACCTCACCAGGCTCACCTCAACTACTGTAGTGGTGTGTGCTGCTCAGCCACAGCTGGGCCACACACGCGACAATGGGGAGGGGGGCAACTCCAGCCAACGTTGCAATCCGGGGCAAGGGGGAAAAAGTACTCTTGAACCGTCTTCCTTTTTGGGGCAAGCCTGGCAGCGAGTTCCGTTTCTCAACGGCTGCAGAAAAAAAAGGAAAAACCAGATTCAGTTGCCTCGGCAATTGATCCGTGGCACTTTATTCAACAGTTCGAGCAACCTCGATCAAACGGCAATAAAAGCAGGCGGACAACAAACACATGTCATAATGACAGAGTTGTATTATGCGATGATGGAGCCCGCCCCCCCCCCCTACCCCACCATGCAATACATGCAAGCATGGATCTCGCCCATGTGGGGCACGGGGATCCTTGCAAGAAGAAGAAAGCCGGGCGGGCCAGTGTTTGTCGCCAGTTGCTTTGCAGCAATGACATGATGCCATACAGCGCGCCATAATACCAAGCTTTTCCTAGCTACCAAACTACTTACCATCCAACACCTACGCTTAGCTTCGCTCCAAAGAAATCAAGTAGCCTGCCTTTTTCAGCGGCCTCTCCGCCTTGGCTTCTTCACCCCTCATCTCCCATCATCCACAAACAGGGCCCCAGCGGTAAGCTTTAGCTGGCTATCAGTCTAGCACCAAGGTACTAAGGCTCATTCTTTTTCTTGGTGCTTATTAGTTAGTAGTTGGCTGTGCACTCTAGCACTCTGCGCTACTTGGCACACTACCAGCAGCCAGGGTGGAACGAAATGGTGGTCCCTAAACAGAAATTCAGTGGCTCAACAAGTTCGTTTCGCATCATCAGCCACACTGTCATAGAATTTCTTTTCTCTCTCTTTGTTCTCATTGTCACTTTCCAAATCTAGTCTTGTAACTAATGCTTACAGGAAGAAAAAGATGACTAGCTTCCAGCCCTGCCAATCTGGTCCACATCACCAACACTGCCAAACTGCTTCCTGGTCCAAAGAACCTCTGCAGCACGGGTTCCACTTGCAGACTCGGCTCAAACGTCTCGGTTGTACGGCGCAATGCCCTTTTTCAGCTCGTTGACGATTTCCGCAGCCTCATCGGCGTTGCGCGCCTCAAAGTCATAGCGCTTCGTCTCGGCTGCTTTATACACCACCAGCTGTGACCAATGACGTCAGTACCTCATCCAATCGGGGAGGGCGGGAAATCATACCTTGACATTGGTCGGGTGCTTTCGCGGCACCTTGCATCCAATGACATTGCTAAAGTGCACAGTCGTCGTCTTGCTCGTGCTGTCCTGCAGCGCCCTGCCCGCCGACGCAGGCACAATGTGGATGTACTCGCCGTCTATCCTCAGCAGCCGCTCGCTCAGCACCAGTCGCATCGGCTGCTTGCGCCACACCGTGTACATTTTGTACCCCTCGTTGCTCAGCCCGTCTTGCTGGAGCGCCTCGCGCGCCAGCGGATGTACCCCCATCATCGGGCCCGCCCCGCGTTGCTTGTTGGCCCGCCGCAGCAGGTGACTCTCGGGAAGCGACGTCGCTGCGCCAGGCCTTGGGGACGACGCGTTGCTCGGCGAGCCTGCCATTGTCAACGGCCCATCAGTGGCAAAGCGGCGGCGGTACAGCTCCAGGTCGGAGACGTTGCCAATCGACGAAACAGGCCGGTCAATCATGACCACGGCCCCAGAGCCTGGCAGCTTGAGTACATGGTTGGCCTTATCGAGCTGCCGCTTCCGGCACACCAACTCGAGCACCTCTTCCAGATACGTATCCGTCGTCACATCGACCGTAACCATCTGCCCGGGGACAATATCCGAGGACATGATGTGCACACGTAGTAGTTTCTGCTGGCCCCTGTTGGTATTCGGCACGATATGCGGCGTCTGCGGGGCATCGGCCAGTGGCGTGTTGGAACGATACGTAGTCGTCATAATCGGGTTCTGTCGGGGTCTGCTGGGTGCTGCCTGCATTACGACGACGCCGGGTTGTAGCAAATCTTTTCGAACATCCTCTGCATCGCTGGCCGGGGCGGGCTGTGGTGCCGCCACCTCGTCGTCCTGTGGGGTAAGCTTCTTGTTCGCCTGGTATTCGTCCTCGTCCGCGAGCACCAACGCAAAGTCGTCAAAGGCTCTCGAGTTGGAGCGCATACGGCCACCGCCTCTCAGACCAGCGTTGTGAACAGTTGTAAACGAAATGAGAGGCTTTGTTCTCTCAAATGGCGGAAAATCGTCGTCTACTTCGCCGCCTTCTTCCACCATTCGCAATGTCCACCAATTGATGTTCAGCTTGTCG
Organism: Akanthomyces dipterigenus; assembly: GCA_030783385.1. NCBI lineage: Eukaryota > Fungi > Ascomycota > Sordariomycetes > Hypocreales > Cordycipitaceae > Akanthomyces > Akanthomyces dipterigenus. The sequence continues at coordinate 15,088 of JARJRE010000373.1, read as the reverse complement.
CGTGGTAGACGAGGTTCTCTCTTCTCTTCATTGTATCGATATAGACTCAGGCCAATGAGGTCTGCAACCGTCACCGCTCGTTCGGCGCCTTGGCCATCGCTCACGCGTGGCCGGATAGGCACCTCAAACGGCTTGCTTGCTGTCTTGGCATATGCTGGGTATATCCGAACAGCGATGGAGCCTGGCGTTCCCCGGCCACTATAGTGTGCAAATTTTTGAAACGGTATTGATGGCTTGAGCTCCTTGGCTTTTAGAGCCTGTGTAAGCAAACTTGCTGGTTGTATAACGCTCAGCGGTCGGATCGTGCTGAGGGGCCGAGGAGGCGGTAGAGCTGACAGCTTCGTAGGTTCAGACGGGAGCTGTGATTTACGCACCGTCGACTGCCTGCGATAGTTGCGCGGCGGGGTCCCGACGACTGGGTGTGTTGGCGTGCCGGCTTCGACCGCGTTCAGAATGGATGCCGAGTCGATGCTTTCGCCGTAGTCCTCAAATATGTCAGACGCTTCATCCGAGTCTTCCTCCTCCTCTGGCAGCAGTGTCGTATCGGCGCGTTTGATGCCTGGCGTGGGCTCTTCGTTGATCTTCTCCTGCAGCTTCAGCGTGCGCGCCGCCGCCCGTGCCGCCTCCCGGTGACGCTGGGCAAGAGGGACGTCGAATTCGCTCTCGGAGGAGATCTCGCTGCTAGTGACGGTATCTCGTCGTGTGCGCTCCTTGACCGTCTCCAGCGCCGACTGCGAGCCCCGCCGAACGGCCCGGGGCGACGTGCTGCCAAAAGGCTGCTTGAGGACCGTATTTTGCAGCGGCGACGACCCCGCGCGGTTACGGACAGGCATCTTGGCGAACTTTATTCGCTGGGCGTCACGCTGCTCCTGCTCCTCCTCGCTCTCGTCGGTGAGGTCACTGCTGTCGTCCTCCTCCATCTGTTCCCGGCGCCTGCGCCTCTTAGTTGCGATGCCGGGCCCCATGGTGTCGGCGCCGCCGTGCGTCAGCATGCCCCCGTCATCCTCTCCATCTTCCAACGATATGCCGAGCTGGCGCGGGGCCTGAAAGTATTCCGATGCAATCGCTGTGGGAATCGGCGGGGAATGCGTCCGGTTGTGGCTCGACGTCGGGCGCCATCCAGCGGCTTTGAAGGGTGCGGTGCTGATGAAGGTCTCGTTTACGGTGAGGAGTCTCTCGCCCACGCCGTCGGCAATGTCGTTGAGATAGCTCGTGCGCAGCTGGTAGGAAACGAGACTGGCGATTGGTCAGCTGACGTGGATGAACTGGGCTGTGCTGCGCAACTCACTCCTCGACTTGAATGACGGACATGATAGCGGGCTAGTCGGTATTTCGTGGACTTAAATGATGCATGGATAAATCGTATAGATGCACATGGTGTGCAAGCTTTACAAGCACCTTTGTGCCACGGGACGGCAATGGAGATGGAAAGAGGAAATCGAGGTGCGCAAACCCCCACATTCAGGATGTCATCTAGCTCGACGCGATGCATGTGGAGATGTAGCACGTACCTGTCACTAGGAGTAGACTCCAACAACAATTACTATACTTCTAATACATGAATAGAAGATATAGACCGCGCTGGAAGTAGACAAGTCTCTCTCAAAATATTACATGAAATACCAGACATGATTTCGCTCGGTGATGCTCATCCAGTCAAGTCCTTCATTCAGCTACAGGTTAGGACAGCAGAGAGATTCTAACTTGTGCCCCTCACAGCCATCAAACAGATTGCGAAGGAGAACCGAGCAAGAAAAAAGTTAATACGGTCTAAATGAAAAAAGAATATGTCTGTTTCTTCTGTATCTAATACGAAATGGCAATACTATGCTACAGATGTTGTTCCTTTGTCGTGTAATTGGTTCCAGCGGCGAATCTCATGTCTCGCAGTCCCACCACGCACTCCACTAAATTCTCGGTGACAGCTGCCCTGCCCAAAGAAACATTTCTCGCCTCTCCATCGTTCAACCTGTGCCATTCAAATCGCCTCCCAGTAAAAAGTCAAGCATGGGTCTTGTCGATTATTCCGAGTCCGACTCGTCTGGGTCCGAGGCGGAAGCAGCGCCCATCCAGCAGATTGCCAAGCCCAGATCCGGCGGCAGCAGCAAGAAAATCCCATCCGTCGTCGACAAGTCAAACTCTGGCAAAATCATTGTCAATCTCGCCGGCACCGCCACGGCTGCCTCCTCCTCGACGCCGAGCGACGAACCCCTTGCCAAACGAGCGCGCACAGCAGGCGGCGGGCGCTTCTCTGGCTTCAACTCGTTTCTGCCAGCGCCCAAGAACGCCACGGGGGCCGCAGCCGGCGGCGCCAAGGCGAAGCCTGGATTCGGTGGCCTGCGGACGAGCGCTGCGCCCGGGTTCAGCAGAGACGCGGACGCATCTCCGACAGTAGAAACCAACGGCACGACGGGAGATGGTGATGGAGAGGCGGCGGGCACGATGCCCAAGAGTGCGGGCCTGAGCCTGCCGCCGCCAAAGAACGCCGTCGCGGAGCCGTCGATCCCAGAGGGTCAGAAACCGGCCGCCGAGGTCAAGCTCACGGGCAAACCGCTCATGTTCCGACCGCTGTCGGTCGCCAAGAGCAAGAAGAAGACGTCCACCGCAGCTCCCAAAGCCAAGACGGTCGAAGCACCGCCGGCTGCCGCACCAGCGCCCGCGCCGCCCAAGAAGAAAGTCTCGCTCTTTTCCCTGCCCACCGACGAAACAACACCAGCTCTCGGGCCTTTATTATCCAGCGGAACCGGCGCCTACGAACCGCTCTTTGAGACGGCAGCTTCCGACGACTACGGCGCCGCCGATGCCGCCGCCGCCGCCGCCGCCGCCGAGCCCGTGGCCGAGTCCGTCGGCGACATTGCCGACGACATGAACCTGTCCGCCGCGGCGCGCCGAGAGCTGTTTGGCCGGGCGGGGGCCGGCGACCGCTCGCACGTGGCCGCGCAGCGCGTCGTCAACTTCAACATGGACCGCGAGTACCGGCACAACGAGGCGCTGCGGGCGAGCGGCGAGCAGCAGATGCACAACCCGGTGCGCGCCCTCCAGGGCGGCGGCAAGCACAGCTTGCGGCAGCTCGTCGGCAACGTGCAGGGCCAAAAGGACGCGCTCGAGGACAGCTTCGCCAAGGGCCGGTCGAACCGCAAGGAGGCGTCGAGTCGGTACGGCTGGTGAGGGGGGACGATTGACCACTACTTTTTCTACATGCACACGTACACACACACAGACACAATGATACCCTTGGTTCTTTTTTTTTTGTTCTTGAATCGTCAAGCAAGACAGGACGATGACTGTTTATTTATGCAAATGGGGGAATATAAATAATACCAAACAACGCTCATGTACCTTCATGTTTCTTCATATCCGGTGCTTTCCTCTCAGCACGTCGTCACCGCCACGGTCCTCGCATTCTGAAACCCCTGGTCGACGAGGAGAAAGCCCCATTCGCCGCGCGTTGTGGGCGAAATGTCGTCGTAGCCGTTGGGCGTCATCGGGCCGTCGGGCCACTCCCCCAGTGGTGGCGGGTCGGGCCCCGGGCTGAGGACCTGGTCAATCGACGTGGACTGCTGCGCGCCCTGCCACCACAGCTCGGTCCGGAGGGCCGCGGCCTGACCGGCCTCGTCGTCGGGGCGGGCCGTCGCGCCGCCGTCTTCTGCTTCCGGCGGCAGACTCTCTCTCTCTCGTCCCGGTGCATCGCTGGTGGTGGTGGCGGGTGGTGCTTCGACGTGCCGGAGCGCGGGCGTCTTGAGGAAGCTCGTCTGCACCCGCAGCAGGGGCATCTTGGGCGACGGAGATCGTTTAGGTGACGGAGAGCGCTTCGGCTGCGCGGGTACGGGCGTGGTGCTGAAGGGCATGCCCGCCGCGGCCACGTCAATGGTCGGGCTGTCCGGCACGCCCTCGACGTAGACGCCGCTGTCCTGGTCGTGGTAGGCGTCTTGGTCCTGCGCGGGCTCGTTGTCCTCGTCATCGTCGTCGTCGCTGGACCACACCGACGACGCCTCCGGGACCGGTGCAAAGTACATGCCGTCGATGCCGCCCTGCATCTCGACGCCGCCGTACGCGCGCCGGTACATGCGGTCCAGGTCGGCCAGCGCCGCGTGCGACACGTTGAGCCAGTCGTAGGAGCGCAGGAGGTGCATCTTGGAGACTTTCGCGCCCGACGACGCCAGCACGTAGCGGCGCAGCTCGTCGACGGCATCTTCCAGCCGCAGCGGGGACCCCGTCTTGGAGTAGCTCGACAGGGCCGCCTTGAGGCTGTAGAGGCGGTCCAGGGAGATGAGGGACAGGCCGTCGGACGAGAACAAGACGTCGTTTTGCGCAATCGAGTTGTTGAAGAGGTCGTTGCTGAAGCCGCAGGCGGATGCGCTCAGCGCCGGGGCAATGTGCGCCGGGGCGCCGGCTTTGCGGCCGGCCTTGGCCAGGGCCGACTGCAGCGTCTTTTCGGCCTTGGGCGGGAGGTTGCCGTGGTGGATGAGGCGGATCCCGTGCTGCGGCGTCATGGGGAAGCCGTAAGAGGAGCCCTCGGTCGGGAGGGAGGACTGCGCCGTCGATGGTGTCATGGGAGGCGGCGGCGGCGAGAGCGGCGTCATGGGTGTGAGCGGCCACATGGGCGACCGTGGCGACCGCGGGCCGCCGTGCTGGGACCGAGGAAACTCGAGCGACATGGGGGTGTAGGACGGGGAGGAGAGGGCGGATCGGGGGGAGGTCGGCATGGAGGATGTGGCCGAGGTGAGCGAGAGGATGGTCTGGTGTCGGCCCCATCGCGGGAGATGCAGATGGCGGGTGAAGCGGCCGCTCCGCGACGAGGCCAAGGGCGAGGCGGGGGAGCCCAGCGGCGGAGAGCAGAGGACCGGCGAGGGCGGGAGCTGGTAGTCGCGGCGAGCGACGACGAGGGTCAGGTGGAGGGACTTGCGGGCGAGACGGGCCGAGGTGTACTCGAGAGCCGGGCCGAGCTGCGGCGGGATGTGGTGCGCGTCGAGGAGCGAGGGGCCGGCTTCGAGGGGCGAGGAGATTTTGTCCTTGAGAGACATGTTTGTAGATGAATGGCGGCGGGTATATATGAAAGTCTCAACAAGGATGAAGGAATATATGCATATATAAGAAGTGAACTCGCGTGGAAGAAATGTGTGCATATGTGTGCTCAGCCAGTCTAGTGCATCCAAGCGTGTTAGTCCAAGACTTGGTCTCCTATGCCCTATGCAAGTAAATGCTAGTCGACGAGGCAAGAAAACAGATGAAACAGGGTCATGTGAGCAAAAGCAAAAAGGATATTCTGTTGAGAACCAAGGCCCGGGACCGGTTGATCGAGAAGAGGGAAAAAAAGAAGGTGTCTGAGATGTCGGGGCTGGATGAAGTAGATATAGGATGGCATCGGTGCGATGCCACCACCACAAAGTCATGAAACAGAAAACAAGAGCGGGCAGGCAGGCAGGCAGGCAGGCAGGCAGGCAGGCAGGCAGGCAGGCAGGCAGGCAGGCAGGCGAGCCTCCCCCCCACCTTTCAATCTCGAGATCTGAAACGAGAAACAGAAATAGAAACTACAAGGCAGCCAAAGGGTTTCTGCAGCAAGGCTGGGGCTATTTTTACACTGGGAATGTGGAGGAGGAGGCGAGCAGGGGGGGGGAGAGGGAGGTCGGGCGGCTAAAATGGAGGAGGGTAGGTAACCACACGACAACCTGTGGGTGGTGAAACGAAAAAGGGTGGGAGGAAAAGCCACAGCCGTGGAGGGGAGGGGGGATTCTCAGGTACCAGCTTCATTGACATCAGCATTAAAACTTAATTTCCCGGTAAAATTTTCTTGTTGGAAAAAAAATAAGGGTCACGGTGTCCGTGCAGTTGTGACGGCGCCATGCCTACAACTCGAAGCTTCAAACCTGGCCCGCCACAAAACCTCACGAGGACAGTTTTAACTTTTTTTTTCTTCCTCTTCTTCTTTTTTTTCCCGCTCACGCGAGGATGCAAAAAAGTCAAAAATTTATCGCACCTCTCAAAAACTCTTTGTTTCAATAGTTTCGTCATCACCAGGGTACTGAGTTTTACCCCGGCCCGGCCGCTTAGCAACAGGCCGACTTGTAACCCACATCACATCTCTCACATCGACACACACACACACACACACACACACGCTCTCTCGACACAAGACGCAAAGAGCGGGACAGCCCAGGCCAGCCCCTTGGCTGGTGCTACAGGTAACGCGTCCGCGTGCCCCGGTCAAGGGCGTCGGGCGCGTAGAGAGGAAGAGAGAGAGAGAGAGAAAAAAAAAAAAGCGGGCATTTGCTGCTAATTTTGGAAGTCCATGTGTTGCCCCCACCAGATCTAATCTGTCACTACACCAAGCATGCCAAGTACCAGTAGTTATTTAGCAGTATGAAACTCGACTCCTAATCCCATCACATCTTTTATCATCTCAAAACTTGTCCAGCAGGAATTCAGATATTCTCCAATAAAGTTGATTTTTCCCCTTCTTTTTTTTTTATAAAGAAAGTCTCGGAAAATCGTCAGCATTCTAGCCATGAAATGTCCAAATCCCCACCACATTTTTTTAAGCGCCCACCCAGCTTCTTCAAGCAACCACCACATCCATCTCCACTTTTTCGCCCACGATGCTACCGGCAACTCCCCAGTCTGAGCCAACCAGAACCACCCCATGGTCAGCCACACCACCAGCAACATCCATCACACATGTACTGGTAGCACAATGCCTTTGTTGTTTCAAAAAAAAAAAAGAAAAAAAGAAAAATAAGAATACAATAATGGAAGCTGAGAGGTACCCTCGAAATCTTGCATGGTGACCCTGTTGCCTGTCGGTACTCTTTGCCCTGGGCTGCAGGCACGCCACTACATTACGATTCACGACGGACTGACGCCGCATCCATGCACACTCCCGGTTCCGTTTTGCATCGTGTCGGCTCCCGTCTGTTCCTGTCGCTCCTGTCGCTCCTGTCCGTGTAATTTAGACAGGGCTGACTTGTGTGTTCCTGCAGCACGCCTTGATAGTTGGGTTGCATTGTGCAAAAGACACTTCCCTATGCGCGACGTCTTACATAAAGTAATCAATCTGCTGGGTGCGTAATTCATTACTTCGTCACAAAAATATATACCCATTCGTGCCCCAGTCCACAACTCCATTGGTAAAACGTACAATCGTCCGCTCGCCCCAGCTTTCCAATGTGCTATACCCGTCAATCTTTATAGGAACCCATTATTTCCTAGCATGGCCAGCGCCGCCTCTGTGTCGTCCTCGTCATCCATGGCTGCCGACGAGCCTGCCGATCCCCATTCTGCTGTCTCGAGTCAGCTGCCATTCATCATCTGCCACTTCTCAGAGCCTGCACTTACCGGTCCCCTCTTCTTCTTCATCGCGGTCCGCCACCAGTGCAGCCATGCTCTCTAGTATTCCTGTGTCCCCAGTTAGTTGCGCATCACTCAACCCGACACCAATCTACTCGCCTTGTTGCTGTGCGTGGAAATTCTCCTTGTCCTCCTCGGTCAAGGCTTCGCTGTTTGACACGATCAAGTTGCAACTGGCCAGCACCCGAATCAGCGTCGCGGCAAGATGCCGACCAATCGACGCACTGCGCCTGATGTGTACTTCTTGCACATATCCCAAGCAGCTCAAACCAATCTCCAGCCCGAGCTGCGCTGACAATGCCGCAGACTCGGCGCACGCCTGCCCTGAACCAACCGCCGGGTGCAACGCCATGTCCACCACCTGCTCCGTTCCCTGTCGTACGTCACGCTCTGGATACTGGAGCAGGTAAGACACCCACCTTGGTATCGTCTGCAGTGTTGCCAGCCGTATCTGCGCACGCTCTTCCTCGCTCGCTCGCTTGTTGTCCAGCGCCCGCCGTACCAGCACCAGGAATGCCGCGCCTTCCACACCCTGCAAGCAAGTCGCGTGCTTGCAAATGTGCTGGATCAAATGCTCAGCGTCCGTCGCATTCCTGCAGCCATCCACGACAGCAGACGCCGCTCGCATGTACGAATCTAGAGGCTCGTTGCTTGCATCCCCCCGGATCTTCTGTTCAAGCATCTTCAACAGCTTTCTGGCCGGGATTTCGCCTGCGCGCATGATCCGCTCCAAGAGTTTCTTGGTAATGTCCGGAGCTTGCCCAATCTCCACCAACCGCACCATAAAGATGCTCAGATCCTCCTCGCGCTGAGGGTGCAACAGCAGAGCGACTTCTGCAGATGTCCACGCAAAGTATTCACTCGAGTGTGTCCGTCGCTCATCTGCCGCCTCCACAATCGTCTCGCCACTGATTTCCGGCTCTAGCTGGTCCATCAGATAGTTGATCAGAGCCAAGACTCCCATGTAAGACGGCAGCTGTCCGTTGTACTTCTTGTACAGGATCTGTAGCATCTTCTCAAAATTTGGTTCCAAGTCCATGTCGCGATTTGCACTGACAATCTTCATGCATCTTTCCAAGTAGCCAGCGCCCAGGATTGCTGTGCACTCTTCTCTTCCGAGCTGAGCCACCCCGTGAATCGTCGCAAAATACTCATCCCATGCTCCAATGTGATACTGAAAATACTTCCATAGTTGGTCGAGGAGCCTCACAGCTTGCGATAGGATGCTCTCACTTTCCAACTCGTCACCGACCATGTCTGTGTCTTCATCGTCGCTGGTTAGAGTGGTTGTGCTGGACCGGCCGTAGTATAGACGCGGACAGCTCCTCGACAGCTGCCCCAAGCAGGTCATAAAGAGCTGGCCGACGGCGGCTCGGATATTCCGGTCAGGGTTTCGCATCAAAAGAGAGCGCAATGCAGCAGGGCGGACAAGGAAATAGCTGACCACGTGCCAAGCGCAACCTTGCTGTTGGGCCATCTCAGCCAACATGTTGCAGAATTGGACGGCGAAAGAAGGATTATCATTTCGACTGAAAATCTGGTCCAAATAGCTCAGCGCGGTTTTCACGGCTAGCCGGTAGGCTTTGGACGGCTTGCATGGCCCCGGTAGCTGTGCCTCTAGCTCTGTGCTGGAGTTGAGGGCCTCGTGGACAGTAAGTTGGACAAATTTGGCATGGTTCGGATCGAACAGGCAGTGACGTTGCAGGAGCAAGATATTCTCACTCCGAATGTGCTGTTTCAAGGCCTTGCCCATTGCCGTGTACGAAAATTGGTCAACTTCCACTGCCGGCGCTGCCTCGGCGGCCGCGGCTGGTGGTGAGATTCGCTGATAGAAGAGCATATAGGCACTGTAGCTCTTATTGAAGCTCATGCCGTTCCCTTGACAGGTTGAGAGGTCTAGGCCTCCAAAGGTCGCAGCCTCCATCGACGCAGGCTTCCAAACACTCACTTTGTCGTCGTTGAACTCTACCCACTTTGGCGTCGTGCCCTGATTCAGCGGGCGCTCACGCACGTAAGAGTAGTAGTGGCCAGATTCGGCCGTCCCTGTATGCACAAGTATGCCAACCAGTTCAAACATGTCTTTCTTGCCCTCAGGTGCTGATCCGCTGAGATGTTCGATCGTGTACGGCTGCAAGTCTAGCTGTTCGGGAAACGAAAAATAGTCGTCAATCTTGCTCCGTTCTAGCGTCTGCAGATTAAACTCGAACCGCTTCAAATGGAAAATGACATTGTCCGGCACTTCTTTCAAACAAGCCCTGCGCCCGTTAGCATCCCTTTACTTTCCAAGTCAAGCTGCACAAACCTACCTTTTGACAGCATCGACATGTCGATCACACGAGGAACACTTGTACTTGTTATCTGTAGTCTGTGAGAGTTTGTCATTGCCTATGCGCCGTCAAGTCTTACCGCCGTCCATAATCTCTCCGCCCACATATGCTTGCAGACTCTCGGCGAGTGTTGATTTTCCTTTGATGTCGCATTGGATCGCCGAGAAAGGTTCCAGTCTCTCCGATATGTGGCCACACTCTATTGACTTGATTTGCTGCACGAGTTGGCCGCCATAGATGGATCGAAACTCCCTCTTCGCCGTGGCATTTGGCAGCTGCGCTTCCCACCTGTCAAACAGAAGGTTGTAAAACTCATCTACATCCATCTGGCTGTTGATGTCAATTGGGGTGTGATCGTATGTCTCGATTGCGCCAACAAATGCAGCCGGCTCCACCGCGCGCCTGATGCTCTCCTGCAAGCTGATAAATAATCGCTGGGTTTCACGCAAGAGTGCTTTGGAAACGTCCTTCTCATCCACATCAAAGGACATCAAGTGGTTTCGAAACCTGTGGTTCATGTACAATTGCGTGACAAGAGAGTTCAAGTAGCAGGTGTTGGACAGATTCTGCAGACCAACGTATCCAGCGGAAGATCGGACGGCCTTGCCTTGCTCAAACTGAAAGGGGAGCTCGTATATGTACGGCCCAGCATCATCTGTAAAGAAGGGAACCATTTCTTCCAGAAACTGCAATGTGTTGAGCAAACTGTCAGGGTGAGCGCGCATATGCAGGAAAATACATTCGTACAGTGTTCCCCTCAGTTCTGGGTTCAAAATGATTCTCGGTAGAGACTGGTCTGTGTCATTTTGCTCCTGGGGAAAGAGATGCTTCTTCATCAGGGTCGACATTGCAGCGCTTGGAATAGACTGGGCGAGAGACGGATCCGGCTGCAGACAAATGTGAAGGAGAGCTATCAGTCCCTCAGCTACCACGTCACGTGGAGCAGCCTGGTTGATATTCTCGGTGCATGTGTGTGCTATCAAGTATTCGGTGAGCTGCCGAACTAGGGAGACAAGGTCGATACTCTCAGGGTAGGTTTCACGCATCTGAGTGACAAGACTAGACATCAGCCTCATCAGTTCCTCGCAGTTTTCTTTTAGCTGCGGGGTGATTCTCAGCGTTTCCAGTGCCCAGTTCCAGAAGTATTTCGCAATGCGACCATTCTTCTCAGGCATACCAGCTTCCTTCTTGATGGTTCCCTCGATCACGCAGACGCAAAACTGCCTAGATTGTTTTTGGTGGGATAAGACACACGTCCGGCGCAGTAGCTCTGTAAATAACGGATGATCGGCAAATGCCAGCCAAAAGGTTTCGTCAACGAATCCCACTCCCAAGATGAGGGACAGGCATTTGGTGCTGAGGTGAACGAGGTCTTCTTCTTGGGAACTTGTAGCTTTGTCGAGTATTGAAAATATCCGGCGAGGAGAAGGCCTGGGAACATCCTCTGCAGAAGCACTATCCGGTAATGCTACCGTCTTGTCAAAAAGACGCAGAAACTGCACCATCAAGTTGGATGTGATCTGTACTTTGACCTGGCCAGGAGCGATTTGAGTAATCCTCTCGTCATCCAAGCCACGGACAAGTAATCGCAGAGCCTTGTCCAGCATACAAGTGTAGGACTTGACCCTGGTCTCCACCGGTGAGTGCTGATCCAACAGGGGTTGATCAGACGACGCCTGCTCGACGGATTCCATCAAGGCGAAAATAGTGTATTGCAATCTGTAAGGCTGGTCGGGGACGAAATGATCCTCGTACTTCATATCATCTGCGCTTAGCCGCTGCATCAACCCGCCATCGGCTGGAAGCAGCAACAGAAAGTGAAGTGCCTCAACAGCTATGCTCTCCTCCATGATCAGATATTGCCAAAACTCCGAGAAATGGGACAGGATTTCAATATCGACGGGCGACGATCCAGGTTTCACGTAGCTAGGCATCTCAGGGCTGTTTAGATCCCTTTTCAGGAGAGTCAAACTACCATTGCACATGCCCATCGCTCGCAGAGATTGGCCTGCTTGGATCGACGTCGGAACCAAATGTTGACCGCCGTGGTATGCTATGTAACTCTGGAAGCCAGTCTCGTCTCTGAAAGCGGCGAGCAGCGACGCAAGTGAGTTTTCCTCTCCCATCTGCAATGCCTTGAATGCACTATGCTCGTAGTCACTGAACGTTTGGTATTGAACAGTAGTTGGTTCGCCATTCATCTCTGAGGCGCACTTTGGCATCAAGGTCCGCAGATCAGCAGCGGCAAAGCGCGGATTGCCGCGATACACGTCCAGAAAATGCTGTAGAAGTCTCAAGATGCGCAAAAGCTCGCGCTTCTTCTGCAACGTGCCACCCTCAGGTTCGAATACAACGACTGAGTCGTCATCTGTGTCATTGTCTGTCGGGACAGTTTGCACAGCACATCTAGCTTCGCGCATGAGCTTTAGGCATCGACGAACCAGCTTTAGATGGATTTTTTGTGCCTTTCTCAGTGTACAATCTGTGATTGCCTTGCTGCGCAGATAAACCCCAGACGCGAGTAGAGCAATGGCGGACTCGGCAATGCTCTCGTCATGTGCATTCAGAATGGTCCGCCACAAATGCTCTATGCCACTCTCAGCAAAAAGCTCATCACCGTCGAGGTCGAAGTCATTGCTGTGATCAACCCGCGAAGCAATGTTTTCTTTGACAAAACTGAGCATTCCTTCACAATACCAGCTGGCGGACAGATGAGGTAGATGTCTGGAGAAGCAAATATGTAGGAACGGATTCAGAAATTGACTGTTATTTCCGACCCTGGTAAGAGTTTGCCATGCTGAGCTTCGGTCAATAGCGTTGAGCGCTCTGGAGCCAACCAGGACCTCCCAGAGCCTGGTACCCAGCTGTTCCGTAAAGGATTCTGGCTGACAAAAAATCATTTGCGCGATCAAATCTCGGCGAGCTTGATTCGCCAGACCGTGCAAGACAACGACAGATGGCTTGGATGCGGCGCCCACGGCAGACTCCAACTCCTCCACCACCAGTTGAACAATGTTGTGCGTTGTGGTGAGGTACTGGAGCTCATCGGCAAAAGCTGGTCGCATGAACAGGGAAAGAAAGCAGAGGCTTCCAAGCTTGGTTTGCGAATTAGATGCCAGATGCTCTACGCAGTCTCTGTACAGCTCCCTCCGAACTTCAACGTTCAGCGTGTGGCTGAGCAGGGCTTGAACTTGGTGCATGGCGGCCGCGTGAAGTTCAGGATACACGAAAGTGGTGCCGTCATCGCTAGTCGGTATCTCTCTGAGTACACGCAAAATGGAACGAAAGGGGTGTGCCGTAAGGGATTGAGCGTTGGATTTCTTGACCATTTCCCCAATCAATTTGTCCCAAAGGCTTCGAAGCGAAGAAGAAAAATTTCTCATTTCAACGCCATTGAATTTTTCACACAGGTGCACCAACTGGCTATAACACAACACACCGAGGGCATCCGTAGTGACGCGGATGATAGCGCCGGCCACCCGTGGATCTTGACTCGACTGAATGGAGCGCCAAAGTCGGTCGAGTAGGTGTTCGTTGCTCGCCAGCGAGACCATCAAAAATATAACGGCATTCCCGCTGGCCACGATGATTTCAGGATGACAAGACGGGCCAACAATGTACCCCATCAGCTCATTGTCAACAACGTGACCCAGATGGCATAGAAATTGACGACCATCAGCCGTCGATTCTTCTTGACTCCAGACGTCGGCCAAACCTGCGCACAGTATTTGGACGGCCATGACTCGGAGATGCATCAGACCTGATTGGATGAGCTTGGCCAGAACTCCGAGCTTCCATTCCCAGGGCGCGGCTTTCTGCAGAATCTCGGGTGCTGCGTTAGGGTGCTTCAATCTATACGTCTCGAGTAGAGCGTCGACACCGTCGGACTGATCTCTTTCGGTCCGATTGTCTGGCAGGCAAATGGAAGAGAGGATGCTGTCTAGGGCATAAACCAGGCGGGTTACTGCTGCGCTGCTCAGAACAGATATATTGTTCTCAACAACGGCAGAAAAAGCTGAGGAGAGCACCAACCATGTCTTTCGAGTCTGTTGGATGCCGGCGTGGAACTGAGGTGATTCGTCTGGCGTTGCACAATGCCTTTCGTGGTCTGCGCCGACGCAGTCAACGAGAACGCAGGTAAGAAGAGTAAAATCGTTTAGCGGAAACCTTGAGGGAGTGGAAAGTATTGCTAGATCACAGGCAAATGCACTGATCCACTGTGTGCAGTTGCCTTGGGCCGCGATAAAGGGGGAGAGAAGAATGTCGGACATGTCGCTGCGTGTCCACGGCAGTAAGCCATCGGCCTTTCCGTTGGCAGGAAGCTCACGCTCTTTTGAATTCAGCAGAGCATACCATGTTTGAAGGTGTTCGATGGAGAAGAGGGCAAGCTCATCCCCTAGCTCGTTGTCAATTGCAAGTGCTTGCTGAAGAGTCCCACGATCAAACTTGACGAGGGCAGCGGTGAGTAGCGAATAAAGCGAGAAGATGTTCTGAACCGCAGATGCTATTGGATGCGAGCCGCTGACGCAAAATCTGGCGAGAATTAGTATGCGGCTTTCCCTAGCGGGAGACCAGAAAGTACAATAGTACCTCGTTGCTATCAATGTGTCGATGAGCGCAGGAACTGCACGCCAGAATGGGCTCTGCGATTGGAGCGTGAGTAGTAAGGTGCTTCTCTCCGAGGTTTCGAAAAATGTAATAGCCGACTGCTGCATCCATGTTGAAAGCTGTTGGAGCCTGGAGACGTGAATGTTGCGCCCTAGGTTCAGCTGTTAGTGCCAGTGGTCATGGCAGCAGCTGTTGATGCAACTTGCCCTCGGATAGCTCTTGTCCGAGTCGAATCACAGGATCCTTTAAATCATCTGTTGGAAGTCGAAAGGGAAAAGTTGCGGCCGGGGTTGTGACCTCTTCTAAATCAGAAGAGACCGTGTCGTCGTCTGGCCGCGTCGTCATGTCTTGGTCGTCGTCGGGTGTGCGTGTCTGCTCCGAAATTGGCGAATTTGATCCGGAGCCTAGAATCACGTCGCCCATCTGCATTGTGTCGCTGCGTTGGTCGTCTGTTATGTGACGCAAGCTGAGCGTGAGCTGGCCGGAGGGATCGAGCGAGGCCGACGAGTCCGAGGCAACGGGCGTATGGACGTGGGCGGTATAATCATTGGAGGTAGAAATACCTTCTTGTAGAGCTGCATCTGTGTCATGCTTCTCAATTATATCATGGGAAATGTTTGGGTCGGGCTCTGAGGAGAAGGAGCCCTCCGCGGCCGGCGACATGGAGGCTGATGTAGAGGTGCGGCGGCGTTTGCGAGCAGAAGCGGCATCGTCTTGGAAAGGGTTCGGGCGGGTGGTGGTCGTCTCGGGCGCTGTCAGGGAATCGACGTCACCGCTGTCGACCGAGACAGCGGATCGATCCATCTAGA